>JAVFBW010165411.1:0-11429 GCA_034783835.1 Mopalia ciliata
CGGACGGACGGACAGACGGACGGACCACGGAGAGTGATGAGAATAGCCCACAGTCAGAATGACTGTGGGCTAAAAAGGAAACAATTTATAGAAAGAATTCTCGCCTGTATTTTACCAAACGTTATGGAATCGTGGTAACTTGAAACAGCATGGTGTAAATGTCTAAGAAGTATCAAATCGTGTGACTGGTTTCGGAAATCGTGATGAACATCAAATTGGTTTGGGGGTTATGCTTTGACAAGAATTTGCTTGTGCGTTTCTAACATGTGTAGTGTCCAAGCCTTGGGAATGTGATGCTGTGCTACGAGAATGATTGCTGTGGGTTCGAGATAATGATTGGTATATCTAAATATATCCATTTCATCATCATCACATTCGAATGAATATGAGGTTTGGGTACTTTCAATTTCAACTGGATGCGTGAAAGGTGAAGATGATGTATGGTTAAGTCGGTCAGGTAGGAGAAATATTTTTTCTCTAATGTTTTACTCTTCCTGCACATACCATTAAAACGGAATAAGATGTCTCGGATATTTCAAGGACACCACTGCTACTTTACAAACTAATGACCTTGTAAAACCAGTGTTTTGTAAAGAAATGCGTGAAAAAGTCTAAAACGAAATTGATTTGTCATAACCCGAAGGAATTCTACAAAGAGTTAGGCACTCAAATTGGACAACATCAGTAGTGCCAGTAGTCAAGCCATCCGGTGATGTTCGTTGTTGTGGGATTACAAAATAAAAATCACTAAATTTATAATAAAAAAAAAATAAAGGAACTTTTCTCTGCATTAATTGGATAACTCACTTAACTGGCTATCAAACAAGCATATCAGCAGATTGACTTAGACAAAGGGTAATATCAGTATACCAGATTACCTTGTGGGGTAAACCCTGTACCAGCATTATTCCAATGTTAAACATTTATAGTACCATTATACAAACTGTTGAGAAAAGACACTAATAACTTGCCACTCCGTTACTACCAAGAGAAATCGGTTATTGTGATGCGTCATCATTTGGCCTCATGTGATAATTCATCTTATGCCTCATGTGATGCTTCATATTATGGCTTCATGTTGTGATGCTTCATCATATGACCTCGTGTGATGCTTCATCATATGACCTCTTGTGATGCTTCATCGTATGACCTCGTGTGATGCTTCACCGTATGACCTCGTGTGATGCTCCATCTTATGGCTTTGTCTGATGCTTAATCTTATTGCCTCGTGTGATGCTTCATCATATGGCCTCGTGTGATGCTTCATCATATGACCTCGTGTGATGCTTCATCATATAACCTCGTGTGATGCTTCATCATATGGCCTCATGTGATGCTTCATCATATGGCCTTGTGTGATTTTTTCATCATATGGCTTCGTGTGATGCTTCATCATATGGCTTCGTGTGATGCTTCATCATATGACCTCATGTGATGCTTCATCATATGGACCCGTGTGATTCTTCTTCTTCTATGGCGTCGTGTGATGCTTCATCATATGGCGTCGTGTGATGCTTCAGCATATGGCCTCGTGTCGTGCTACGGTACGAAGTAGAGGGTATAGATAAACCAACTGCTTATACATCGAGAAGATTAAGTTCAGCAGATCAAAAATAATTAAAACTTGAAAAGGAAGGCCTCGCCATAGTATTTGGTGTAACAAAAATTAGACAGTATTTGTTAGGTCGTAAATTCACACCTATTACAGCTCACATGCCTCTTTTATTTCTCTTCTTGTCAATAAAAGGAACCCCGTATTAAACGGTGATGACTTCCCTCTGACCATGGGTGATAAAAGGACGGCCTTCAAATCTTGTGGAGAAAGGTGAGAACATGGCATTAAATTTGGTTCGTAGATAGTGTGTTAGTAAAAAAACAGCCACCCTACCAATATAATGGTAATGGCCTATTGCTCCATGGTAGCGACTTTACGTTAATGTTGCCGGGACAAAGATATGTGCGGAAGATATTCGCTACGTTTCGTCTTCCGGAACATTTAGTAACGGTGAACGGTAGCCAGCTTATACAAGTATTACAGAATTTCAGACTTTGTTCAATTAGACATACATTACCTGCACCAGACCATCCGTCTGCTAAATGGACTAGCTGGACGTTTTGTTCAAAGTTTCAAGAAAAGCTTATACAAAATGAAAAACTGCAATCTTAAGGACACTACGGCTAGTCAGGAGTAAAAAATGTGACTCTTATCTTTTCGTGGTTTTTGCGAGTATTTCCAAAGGATGATTATATTAACATCATATATATTTAGGAAGCAGGGGATTTTAAGATTCTAAATATGATGTCATATTACGATTAATTTTATTTTATAATGACATTAATAAAGACAAACGTAAAATGGTTTTTATTAAATGGACCCTTGTTTGTAATTTTTTCCAAACTTGCATGTCTTTGTAGACAAGTATTTAAACTTAAATACTGTCATAGGGTTTTTCTAAATTCAAGTTAGTTGAACAATTGATAAAAATATATGCAAAAAATAAAAATCTGCCGTTAAAAAAATATCTGCTAAATATCTTCAAACGAAAATCAAGATTGTCTGTGCCAAATTTAGTGCAAATAGTTTACGAGAAATTAACGATTTAAATGATTAAAATCCAGAAAAATGATTGCTGAGAAAACAGCCTAAACGTATGTAAATGATTGAACTCCGGATTGTTTTAAAATTACTCCGATAAATTTAATAAACAACAAGTTTTAAAATAATTTACTGAAAAGGTGAAATAGGGTTTTATCTATCTATGAATTTAAAACAATGTCTTAAAAAAAAAAAGTCAAAATTTTACCCCTGACTAGCGGTAGAGTCCTTTACTGGCAAATTCCAAGGTTTCTGTTGGTTACTTTGATGGGAAACGTCACGTAGATCAGATACTTCCTAGTTCATATGAAGTATATGTTCCTTGATCACTTGTGATTTTGTAATGCACGAAAGCAGATATTTTCAAACGCAAAAAACTCTTGTTGATTGACTAAAGAGTCAATTTAGATGACCTCATCTTACCCTATCGCTTTATATGTCGTCAGTGTAATTCACAAATGCGTCTAGTGTGACGATCACATGGGATTAAAGAATAGGAATTCACAGGCGAAGAGTGGTGACTGGAGGAAAGGAATCTAAATGGAATCTTTGGCTCAATCCACTCTCCGTCCAGTTCATTTAAATAAAAACTTGTTTAAGGCCTATTCTTCTAGATTGAACAACGATACCTGGTGTTATAGCTCTACTAACAACTAATTGGGTTATCATTGTCGGTCGTGGCTTTGTTATAGCGAATGCACTTACTATTCCTACTTCGATGTACTGTTCACAGGATCGAGTCCGTCTGTCGACCCTCGGGTATATGAGTAAGTCACAAGTTGTGATGTTATTTTGGAGGTTAAAAAATGTCATATGCTTCTTCTTCTCATTCTGTGTATTAAGTAACGATTTTTTCTAACATTCAGATCGTTTGTATTCTGTCCTTACAGTATTGACAGGATGATGGATGCTGTGTTACTGTGTGTCGCTGTGATTGTTTGCTACTACAACTCTCTGGGATGCGAATTTGCTTTTGATGACAGGAGTATCATAACAAACAACGATTTAAAGCCACATACTCCTCTCTCAAATTTATTTCTGAATGACTTCTGGGGAAATCCAATTGACTCGGTAATTTTATTTATATATTGTATCGTATAATATTTTCATAAACTTGTCTGGATAATAGATCATATTTCACTATCTAAAATACTGCTATAGACCGGTGAAAGAGAAAATCCAAAGCGACACTTTGTGTTACCAAGAGAATGAGCTACATGGATAATCGTTTCTCGCACATGTTCATACATTTGTGTGTGTATAAAAATTTAACAATTTTGCAATTGTATGAGACGACTTGCTCCAAATGTGTTGTCAGAATGACATACACAATAGGTAACATTTGAAGGGGCTCGTAGAGATTGATATTGAAGTATGGTCAAACATGTCCTGCGGTGCAATTTCAGCGATTGTTTAAAATTAAGGCACCTGTTTTCTGTAGATACGGCTCAGCATACTGAAATGGCATACATCAGAGCGCATGGGTTTGGGACTCTTACCGAAAACGAAATTGTCAACCCAATATACGCTATATGCAATGGACTCTTTGAAGTTTATGCATGTGCTCGTAGTTGATTAGATGATTTTGTCAATGCTAGCTGCCAGTTGAACACTCAGATAAGAGTAGGCCACTTACGATTATCTCCTTGACGTACATAGAGTACATGTATGTGCATGTATTTGGCGATTCGATCAATGCTTGCTGCAAGTAGGAGACTGATAATAAATACCCTTGGTGCGAAATCCGAGCCCATCAATCGAGTAAATAAAGCTTTGAATTGTCTTGCAGGAAAAGAGCCACAAGTCATATCGGCCATTATGTGTATTAACATTTCGTCTGAACTATGCCTTCCATGAGTTAGAGCCCTTGGGTTACCATTTAGTTAATGTCATTCTCCATGCAGCTGTCTGCGTCATCCTTTTAAGGTAATTCATTTTCCTTTGAATGTACTGATATTGTAAACTTATCTTATGCGAAATACCCTCAAGTACTGCATTAAACACCGTTTAACAAAAGAGTATCTATAAAATTAACTAAAACGGAACCAAAGCCTTCTACAGAAGTCAACCACGTTTAATGATAGTTGTAATACCACAGCAAGGTGTACTCAATGGAATACACACTGTTTTTTGTTCTTTTATAAAGTATTAAAGCAATTGTCGTCACAACCATCCTTGCTATTGTCATAAACTATTTTATATTGTCTAGTGTCAGCCTTAGTGTTGCTGTACAAAACATTATTTTCTTCACCATCGTCTTTGTCATTGGCATAGAGGTCATAAAGAGACATTCCCCACAAGGCCACTACCTAATTGGCATTGGTTTTTCTTCGCCACCAATTTTTTTATTGCCATAAATTAAGTCATTTTTCTCCACTACATACACTGGCATTGCAATAAAATAAGTGTAATAACATTCGCATACAAACCGCTGCCAGTAATATGTTTTATATGCTACGAAGAAACATCTTTATCGCAGCCATGTACATTTTTTTCTGTTGTAGAGTATATTCCATGTTTGTGTCTAAACCTACCAGTTTTATAGCAGCGCTTTTATTTGCTGTTAATCCAATACATACCGAGGCCGTGAGTATGCCAGTTTTGCTAAATGAAACATACAGTCCAAATCCACTATCACAAAATGTAGGCCTAAGCCTTCACATTATGGGATGTACACGTTAAAACAGTCCAGGAATCAGCCAGAATGAAACAGTCGAATAAATATCTGAGCCACTTTCAGGAAATGTAGTCCATTACATTCTGTGTTGTATAAGAAAAAAATATTTCACATCTTGAGTTGTAAGGCGAAAAACAGTTCAGAAATCAGCAAGAAACAAACAGTCAAGTTCTGATATAATCTTGTACATCCAGTGGCACACTAGAATGACTGTCCTGGGCCACTTCCACGAAATGTAGTCCTTTACGTTATGTGTTGTATGAGGAAAAACAACCCTGAACAACTTTCACGGAATGTAATCCTGCACATCCTGTGGTGTACGCGGAAAATCAGCAAATAACCACATTCCACACAATGTAGTCCTACATTCTGTGGTCTATAGGAGAAACTTCCCAGAACATCTTTCATGAAATGCAATCCTGTACATCCTGTGTTGTACGCGGAAAATCACAAATAACAACTTTCCACAAAATGTAGTCCTACGTACATTCTGTGGTCTATAGGAGAAAATTCTTAGAACATCTTTCATGAAATGCAATCCTGTACATACTGTTGGGAAAAACAGCTCATTATTACTTTAAGGAAATTGAATACCATATTTCATGTCGGGTATGAGGAAAATCTACCTATAACGACTTTCACGAAATGTAATCCTGTGCATCTTTTGGTTTACACGGAAAAACAGTTCGGAGGCAATTTCGCGAAATGAAGTCCTTCACATCGTGTGTTGTATTTGGAAAATCACACAGAACAACGCCCTATCGATGCAAGTCTAACATACATATAAAACCAACCTGAAACAAATATTTAGTAAGGGGCTTTTTCTTACCTTTTAGGTGACTAGTGTAGTGGGGAGAGCTGAGCTGCTATGTGCTCTGTTCTATCTATTAGCATTGTTGGCATTCGCCAGGTGTACTGGGGAAAAAACTGGTAAGTCAATGTTAATATAGTCCTGCATGTTACTTCCCAGAGACTTTCAAGTACCTGGACGGATTCCACAAATCAGATGATTTCGGTATAGATTCTACAAGTTTGTATAAATATCTGCCGGTAATTTGTATTTGATATAGGCCCAATGTTGATAATGCTTAAAGCCTCATAAATTACATTTAAAACAGCCATTAACAAATTATTTTGTGGAATCGGGTCCAGTGTGGGTGCGGGTGGGCCATTTAACATCAGCAGGCCTCGCAGAATACTCCCCCGGCTTCCTCAGGTGCTCGTAAGAGGCGAGAAAGAGGCAGCCTGTCGGCCGTGGATTGCGACCCGTGTCTGAGGAGAATGAGATCCTGGTGACTGAGGGGCAACTTGGCTGGCAACATAGCTATGTTGCTCCAACACTTCACCTTGGCTCAATATTCTCCTAGACGGGTGGTCAGATTGGCCCGATCTGATCAATCGACCTGTTTCCGACCTCTGCAATGATCCAAGATTAATTCATTCGTAATTATTAAAATTCAAGTTGAATAAAAGCAAAATTATATTTAAAAAAAGTTAATTCCATCCTACCGTCAATTTTTAGATTATTGCAAAAGGCGGTGGTTCATGGGTCAATTAAGTGGGAAACAACAAAATATATTTTTTGGTTCTGCTGGGGTACAATTCCCCCCTCAGTAGAGCCGAATTATTATTTCGTTTCCTATTTAATTATACCACTCTTGGAACCCTCGTTACCTGCCCCTGCTGGTCACCGCAGGGGGGGGGGGGGGGGGTCTCGCCCTTGTAGGCACTCAGTGGAGGGTATGGGACATGGGTGGTGAAACATTATATGCCTTATGATGGCATCCCCTACCAACCCAATTAATTCTGGTAAAAAAATAAAAGTTATGGAAATAAATTCTTCTGATCTATCAGAAGAAGAGATCTGCCCCGAGCTCCGTGATCAAGATATAGCTAACATAAAGCGCTTTACAAAAAGACAAGATGGTAATTTATACTAAATATTTACCTAATTACCTTTGATTCAACTACAGTGCCAGACCACATCTACATTGGTTCTTACAGGATGAGAGTAGATACTTTCATCCCTAACCCAACAAGGTGCTTCCAATGTCAGAAGTTCGGATACGGAAAGAACCAGTGTAGAGGTGGTTTGGTATGCTTTCGTTGCTCTGTGTCTGTAGTCACACAGACTTTCTTTACCTGACCATCTGGTAATGATCGCCCTTCTATTGTTAACTTGAATACCAGACAACTGAAAACCGCTACATCAACGCAAACAATTACTAAAAAGCAAAACAAGCCAAATAATAAATCAGACCAAACAAAAACTAAAAACGATCTGGCCCAGAGGTTTGCCCTTCCAAGGCCACAAAGGATGCTGTTCAAAGTTTCCGGTTGAACAGCCAATTAATGTAATTAACATCGAGAGGGTTGACCCTCCTCTCCAAAACCGATGGAAGTAGACATCAGGCCTCCTCCCTATACGGCTCGCCCACCTCCGTCCTCTCGAGGGCGGCCAAATGGCAAACACCCTCGGGTAAAAGCCAACAGAACACACATTCTAAACGTTAATCGCGGACCTTACATTCGCCAAAATTTAATTCATAATCAAGTCTGGAGATTTGCCAAATCAAAACCTTCATAAATCCAAGAAGATAAACATTTAAAAAACATATTTCCTGACTTCCGGGTTGAAGTGAAGGCGAGAAAAATTGTGCAAGCTTTATATACTACCATCGTCAATGGGTGTCTTGGGTCAGCGTTTTTAAAAAAGTGTTTTTGGGTTAATTAATTTTATGCATGACGGTTACGCGGTGTGGACGGTGTAGAAGAAAGAGATTGATGTAATCTTATGTTTTGCAATGACTTTGACGAGGAAAATTAAAGAATACGTAAATATTTCAAGCAGCAGCGACTGCTGGAGTCATAAATCACAACAATCCCTCAGATATGCCAAGCATTACAAACACGGCTGATGAACCGTCACATCATGGAGTCCGTAGCGGATATAACGGGGAGTTTATACTGCAACATTTTCAATATTTTGGGATAACACTTGTTTAGTTTTAACAGATTCTAAAGTTTAGACAATTTTGCAGGTTGAAACACGCACGGGAATCGAACGTGTCCACCCTCAGCCAGGCACCGAATGTCCAGCAGTAGGCCTACATGCCGGCCACCTATAGACAGCTCAGCCCCCGCTCTTATTCTATGCTTGGAAAATGTGTGTTTACAAGTACCCAAATGTATATCATAATGTCTTGTAAACCAACCCTGCGCGGGTTGTGGAAGACACCAATGAATCACTTACAATCTTTATACCATAAGATAAACATACCACTTTATCGGGTTTAATTTTGTCTAATTTGGACACTAGACTTCAGGTTATTTCACCTATACAATGGCGTACCAGCATGTTACCAGTAACTTTTTGAATTTGCATGGCTAGTATCGTCTTTAAATTTTGGTTAGACAAAGACTCGACCCTCGGCATAATGTATAGCCATAGAACTTGACCTTTTTTTTATTTTCTTCGAAATATTTATAAATGTGCGCACTTATGTTAAATATTGTAAGAAAAAAGGATTACAAAGTGTTTATTGATCTGTACAGACGAGTCTATGCATTTAACAAATAAATGAAACAGAACCGAATCCAAAGTATAGACATTTTTACCACATTTTTACATTTTATTAAATAAAGCGAATCACGTGTTGTTAACAAAGTATTCCGTAGTCCATCCACGGTGTGATGTGACGAGTATCACTGTGCGCTAAAAGCTGGTCTCCGATATTTCGGAAACCAGACAAGATGGCTCGGTGATACCTTAGAGTAGGAATCTCCAAAGGTAGGTCCGCGAATAATGTTTAGAATGCAGAACAGATAGTGCTGGTGGCTCGCCAAAACGAAAAACTCGAAATTTATATTATGAGTGATTGTAAATAGCTATATCCGACACAATTTTTAGTTTCAAAATGAAGTATTATGTTTTCATATTTTATGAAAAAAGAAAAAACCCACTGAGACATTTTTAATTTGTATGTATTACCTTTCGTTTGATTTGTTTCTTTGATTTGTTTTCATGCTTGCTGCCAAAAGTGCAGTCTGATGGAAATTTGAAAAACGAAAAATAAAACAGTTTTGACTATATGTTCATGCCGCAGCGTAGGTGAAATACCGCTGAATGTGACGTTAAACACTAATCAATCAATCAATCATTCCATATCTTTGGCACCTATTAAATCATTTTCTATATGCATCAGAACACCCATTGCGTTTTAGTATATTAGTTCAAATTTAAGCATGTTGCTCTTGTTTTAAATTGTTTTATAAATGAATCAAATAGTGGAATCGGATTGCAGTTTAAGAGTACATATATGAAAGAGTTCATCAACCATAAAACAACATGTCCAAAAATAATTTTTTGACAAGTTGTCCACCCCCAAAATGGCCTGTTCTATGGAAGAGATTTCTGAATGGGAATGACACAGACTAGCCAACAAACCAACAGGACCCGAGCCGATTGACTACCTTGTTGTGAACAGATTGAATCCAGACAAAGCGAGTGACATTAAAATCATGAAAGTTGCAATGAGACAAGAACATAGGATACACGTTTTTTTTATTAAACTTAGTAAACTATTCGTTTTCCACTTCACTTAGTGGTAGCGTGTGCGCCTACTTAACTGAACCTGCTTCGATGTCCCGTTCACTATATCGAATCCGCCTGTCGCCCATCAGGTATATGAGCGAGTCACAGGTTGCGGCTGCGGCGGTCGCGGGAGTGGTTTTACGAGGTTTCCTCTCGGTTTTCCACCGTAATAAGGCTAGGTACAATGTGATGGGGAAACTCCATCTTCATTGAAATGAAATACCATTGAGCACGACGCTAAATCCTAATCAAACAAACAAAAACATTTCCCTATCGATAATCTCAAACTAGAGATGTTGATTATTGTGATGTAATGAAGTGGTTGTATTACCCCACAGTGAATACAGTAGATGACCTTAGATTTTGATGGCGATGCCATGATGCCATGTGGTCTTGTTGCTATATGACGTTCCCGCTCTGGCGTTCGTTTTGCATATTCTTCTTATGCATTGCTAAATGTCTAGATTTTTACATGGAAATCAGATCATCATGGGAATGAAGTCTAATGTTAGAAAAAGACATCTTTTAATTTAGATCAAAGATAGGTCATTTCAATAGGTTTAGCCAATTAGCGAAATATCGGTTTGACCTATTAATATGTAAAATCTCGTAAATCAGACTCCTGATTTTGTTTAATTACTAGACTCCAGTAGTATTTGTCTTAATTCACAGTTCTCATCGGATGACATCTTTATTATTGATTCTTTTATTATATGTAAGATTAACGTTTACCGTTGTTGAATGTTATATACCACAGGCTGGTCCTGGCTGGCTCTCACTGTTGTGCTCGTTACCATAGCAACGCTGTGTAAAGAGGCTGGAATCACAGTTAGTGGTGTTTGTTGTGTTTATGAAGTTTTTATTGCTCAGGAGGTGAGACAATTTTAATGTAGTACTTAATACTGAAACTAGAGGTGTCTCCTACTCGTGGAATGTGAGAAGACATTTATAGGTCTATCCCTCGTCTGTGCGCTGTATATTATCTCCCTTTTCCTGTTTTTTTTTTCTTTTTTTTTTTCAATATGAACATTTATTTAATTTACGTAAAAAGATAAGCTATAGCTATATTCTTCGTCAAAGATAACTTTTGCAGTATTTAATAATTCGTAGTGTAACTTTTGGAGTTATTTGCCCTTTTTTTAAAATCCGTATTTTCTATCAAATGAATACGGCAATTTACAGAATTATGTACCTTATTCTATTTTTTATATGGATGTTAATACCTGTTAATTTAATTGATATTTGATAAATTAAATGAATGTATTTTATTCGTCAAATAGACTTATTGCAGTATGCAAAATAATTAAGTATTGTACAATTGTTGCAAACAGCTGAAAGTTATTTACCCTTCGTTTATGATACACATGTAACCTTTCAAAACTTCTGATTAAGGACTCAGGGGTAAAATCTTGATAATGCAAAAAGTTTGACCAAAAAATTTAGTATTTTAGAATGTTTTTTAGATTTAAATTGTAAAATGCCTGCTATCAAAGAGTGGAAGGAATTAACGAGATTATCTCACCTCAACTGACTACCTGCTGACTTTTACAACAAACCAATTA
>JAVFBW010165422.1:0-11428 GCA_034783835.1 Mopalia ciliata
CATCATGTTAAAGTTTCTTAAAACAGGGTGTCCAAATGAGGCAATTGTTCACTTCAGGGTGTCCACTTGGAAGGGTGTCTGCCTAAGCCCTTGTTTCCATTTTAAAAAATTATCTTCAATCATAAAGTGTCACAAAAAGTTCAGAAAAAAGGTGTTCGTATATTTAAAGGGATGCTTATAAATTGGTTTCAGTTTTTGTTAACTTAAATAAATACTGACATATATCTTGATGAAAAAGGGCACATGTTAAATTTAAGAACATGTTACATGTGTATGTTTCAAAAGGTAGATTCACTTCTTTATTTATTCCTTATTTATAACATTCAGTGCATAGTTTGTTTCGTTTCTGTTATACCATCACCAGAATCTTGTTCACTAATTTCTCCCAGTCCACTGATTTTCAACTTATTCATTGATTTTCATTCTAGTCGACTGATTTTCTCCCAGTCCACTGATTTTCACCTTGTTCACTGATTTCCACCTTGTTCACTGATTTCCACCTCGTTCATTGATTTTCTCCCAGTCTACTGATTTTCTCCCAGTCCTCTGATTTTCATCTTGTTCACTGATTTTCGCCTTGTTCACTGATATTTTTTCCCTGTCCACTGATTTTCTCCCCGTCCATTGTTTTTTCTCCCAGTCTACTGATTTTCTACCCATCCACTGATTTTCACCTTGTTCGCTGATTTTCACCTTGTTCACTGAATTTCTTCCCGTCCACTGATTTTCTCCCCGTCCACTGATTTTCACCATGTTCACTCATTTTCCCGCAGTGCACTGATTTTCACCTTGTTTACTAATTTTTGAAAAACTTGTTCACTTATTTTTTCCCCATCCACTGATTTTCATCCATTTCACGACTGAATTTCTCCCCATCCACTGGACAAATATAACAGCCCCGTGTGAAACAAGCTGGTTTCGTCCATGGGACAAATATAACAGCCCCGTGTGAAACAAGCTGGTTTCGTGCACTGCTTGTTGTATTGTTATCGTCCGCACAAGTAGCCATATGGCTAATGTTTATTGTATACAACAAACCGACATGAAAATCAAGATCTTTGAACTTTGAACGGGACAAATATAACAGCCCAGTGTGAAACAAGCTGGTTTCGTCCACGGGACAAATATAACAGCCCAGTGTGAAACAAGCTGGTTTCGTCCACGGGACAAATATAACAGCCCCGTGTAAAACGAGCTGGTTTCGTCCACGGGACAAATATAACAGCCCAGTGTGAAACAAGCTGGTTTCGTCCATGGGACAAATATAACAGCCCCGTGTGAAACAAGCTGGTTTCATCCACGGGACAAATATAACAGCCCAGTGTGAAACAAGCTGGTTTCGTCCATGGGACAAATATGACAGCCCCGTGTGAAACAAGCTGGTTTCATCCACGGGACAAATATAACAGCCCAGTGTGAAACAAGCTGGTTTCATTAGGAAATCTTCCAAAGAACATTCATGCTTTCAAAGAATTATCTGATTTCTTTAAGCCAATACAAAATGTACGTCACACAAAAATATTACTAAACTGAACCTGCTTCGATGTACTGTTGAGTCCGCAGCTTCCTGAACCGAACATGCTTCGATTTACCGTTCACAGGTTCAAGTCCACCTTTCGACCATCAGGTGAGCGAGTCACATTTTGTGCCTCTGGTAATCGCGGGGGTGGTTTTTACCAGGTTTCCTCTTGGTTTTCCACATTAATATGGCTAGGTGCAGTGTGAAGTGGACAATCCATCTTCATATAAGTAAAATACCCTTAGGTAGACGTTAATCTCCAATCAAACCAACACACAAAAATAGCTATTATTCCTGTGCTGTAAGACTGAGCTGATGTAAATTGTTTACAAGTGCTCTGTAAACTGGTCTATTAACTTGAGTTATTTGTTTCAGACAATAAATAAACTGCAAAGTGCCCTTGTTATTTATCTCGGGGTCTATGAGAAGACCAACAGTTCACATAGAATTTCACATAGACTTTATTTTGCACAACCTCCATGTAATCTGGATGAAACCAAATACCAATTTTTACAAATTTACCAAAGTTAATAAGATTTTCTTATGCCTGCATTTATTGAAAAGTCCCTCAAACTTTTGAGAAGAACAGTACAGGATGAGTACGCCACTGCCAAAATCCTTTTCTTGAGCCCTGTGTACACGTATGAGTGAAATAGTTTGTTTTACAACCTGAAACATAAATGAAATAAGTCCTCTTGTCACATCAGATGTCAATAAGAAGAGAAAGTTCTTTTGTGTGCAAAATCTTAATGCAACAAAATAAAAAACTTTATACTCAACTGGCCCATTACAAATTAAAGGGACTATTGTTTAACTGACTTTTTTTCACCCTCTGGCTAAGGGTAGTTTGTTTGAAGAGTAGCAAGGTTGTCTTTACTTAGCACTGGAGGAAAATTAACTTTGCAACAGTATAATAATGCTTCAAATCTTGGTTGTGCTAGTGTCAATTTTGTTGGAATTCGCCATCTTCACATAGGTGAAATACATTTAAGCATGGCAATCAATCAAACAATCTTGCTCATATCTTCATTTAAGAAGCTAAAAATTCTAAGCACCATTGCACTGTACCATAAGTAAAGAAATATCCTAACTTTAAGATAAGGGGGGATTAAGTGTTCCACAAGACTCCGCTTATCATCTTGGTAATCTCTCAAGGCTTAGTGCACCTTACCTAAATTCTTGTTTCACGGGGATCACAATGGAATGTAGGATTGACCACATGGGAAGATGATAAACTCTCTACTCAGATTCTAACCTTTATAATCAAACAAAAAAAGTAGTCCAGGTCACAGAGTTAGTTAGAGAAGTGGGGAGTACCTAAGATATGAACATGTTATATTGATTGAATGGTGCACCAACATGTCAGTTTTTTTGCCTTTCTGTAAGAAATTCATGAAATAGCATCTTTAACGATAGGACAAATTTTGTATAGTTCAGAAAGTTAAAAACTATTACCAGTATTTTCATTGCTTTTTAATAAAGCTATTCTTTCTGAAGTCTCACTCCTTCAGGGAATTGACACCATGCCCTCAGTCGAGCATCTATTAGCCTGCCCCAGAACATGTAGAGAACCAGCCCTCCAAAGACTTCAATGAAGTATCATCTGTAAATTATCCTTCTTAATACAAAGATTTCAAAACTTGACACAGCAGATGGTCGGTTATTGATCAAGTTAATTTTTTTCCCCCATTTGTGATTTTAATGAGATTATACCAAGGTGTATATCATATGACCCGTGTTCTAAAATATTGATACACATGACATCAAATATTATGACATTATTTCTTTATTCTCTTAATTCTGTGACTCTTTCTTAGCTATGGTGAAGATTGTCTCTATTTTATAATGGTTGCATAGTTTTTTAAATAAACTCCTTTAATTTGCACTTTAGTTTGGGCTTTGGACCTTTGTCTGCCTGTTCAAAC
Organism: Mopalia ciliata; assembly: GCA_034783835.1. Taxonomy (NCBI): domain Eukaryota; kingdom Metazoa; phylum Mollusca; class Polyplacophora; order Chitonida; family Mopaliidae; genus Mopalia; species Mopalia ciliata. Next base: position 3,445 of record JAVFBW010165422.1, read on the forward strand.
TCTGTATTCCATGTAGGACTTGCTGGATGTAAAATGTAAAGTTGGTGAATGTATAAACTTGCTATTATTTGTGTCATTTGTGAATCTGGTAGTTAATCACTGACAGTGTGTGCTCATTTTATTACAGGAAATGTCGCAGATGACAGAAGCTTCCTGTGCCCAGTTGCCCTTTATGTTAACAAAAAGCTATGGTAGTTTTCACACCTTGTTTTTGACCTGCAATATAAGTGTTTATAACTTTGTTTGCCTCTATAAACTGTAGGGCTGCCTAACAGAAGTCGCTATCATAATCATCCTCACTAGTACTTGATTTTATGAAAGTACATGTATATTGATTAGACACATAGATCATTGTTCAATACAAAAACAACATAACAGACCAGGTACCAGCTGTTATTGCATATAGCTGACAGGTTGGTTTTTATGTTCTATGGAATGGATAATTCTAACCATTTTCAGTTCTAAGTATCACTGACCACCTATCAGGCTGACTTCCAACATGTAGGTAGCACCCTTTGCCATATGTATACATGTTGACTGTGTATTACTACTTAATATGTGTTTGTTATTTTTAGATGTGCTGAAAAGGTTGTACTAGTGAAATGTCCCGGCTTGTCTTGTAAATTAAATAGCATAATTTGACATAACTTTACCAGTTTATGACTTTTAGTCTGAGCTTTGTGGGTTATTGAAGCCGCTGATTCATAGTTTAGCACAAAAAGGTTGATAGGAAGTTGTGAAGCTGTGTATATTAGATGTCACCCTGATTACTTTGTAACGGTTTCCTTTTTTGTTTTTTTAAACCCATTGACTATCAGCTTGGTTATACTTCTAGAGGTATGAGAAATAGTGTTTGACTTTATGATCTGTTGAAGAGCTCTAAACTGTTGAAATATTCTCATGTATGTGTTGTGAACACATATTTTTTTGCATAACTTTGTGAAGTCAAATATCCTGTCGTGCAAATATGTCAGTGATATTCATGTAGATATGTATGTCATGTTCAGTTTAGAATTCTCAAAAGTTATATTTTATCTGTTCCTTTTGCATATTCATGATAGATATATTTTTGTCGTGATGTATTGTTTGAGACAAAGAAAAAGTTAAAACTGATGCAGATCTTAGTACTTTTAGATGCTTGGTGTTTGGGGTAAATTTACAATTAATGCTCCTTTTACTTGACTGAATTCGGAGAATTGAAATAGCTGGCAAATAGAAATCAGGTATGGTAATTAGCTGTGTTATTTTAATGACCATAGAGTTAGCGTGTCAAAGAAATATGGGATTACTATATAGAGTACTAGTCTCTGCTGATACTAACATATGTAAAGCAGGAAGTCTATCAGAGCAGGAGCAATGCAGGTAAGTTATATTACAAACAAATAATTAATGAAAATGTTCTTTGAATTAAAATACAGGTACATGTGTGCTATAGATAATCTAGCAGAGACAAGGTGAAAAATCAATGTAATTACATCGTTTAAAATGTTAGATTTTTTCCCCCTAAATAGTAAGCATGGAACTATGGAAGATAATTCTATCTGCAAATAATGGGCCATGTCAACTAAGCTTGTTGGATTTTATTGGGGGAAAAAGATGGGTAATCCAGTCTGGTACAAAAAACTTTTCAAATAGAAAAAGCTGATGTGTACATCAATTTGTGTGGATGAATTGTGTCATTAAGTTATGAGTTGTCCTAGTTTTCCTCAATTGTGCCACATACTGGCATACTGATGTATATGGACATGTGGCCATACGGGTACCTGATTAACCATTTCAGCACTACTTGTTGCAGTAACCTTGTTAGTTTGGGGATGTGGGATATCATAATAAGTTTTCTTAACTTAAACACAAGCCCCCACTTGAGCACAATGTTTTGTGTTGTTTTAATTGAAGAAATCTGAGTGTCTATAGTATGTTATTGTTTACATGCTTACATTCAGCCATGAACTTTCTTTAGTCTTATATGTTATTGTCACCCTCTGAGCCCGGTGTTTAACACAAATCAATCAATAGGCCTCGGCTCCAGGTCATATTTTTTTAGTGACGTACAATACTCCTCCAATTTCCCTGTTTTAGAAAAAAATTTCTGGTACTGGTTTGACCTGACCATAAATACACACTTACTCAAGACAGCGAAAAATAAAATTAACCACCTGTTGATTTAAAAAAAAAAATTTATGATGAATTAATTAAGATGTAAGTGAAAATTGTATATAGGAAAGAGAGTTTTTGTGAACTGGAAATTGTAGGCTATGTTTTTATCGTGCTGCATTCCTCTATTGTGTGAAAGCGTTCAGTCATGCACTTCAGGTGAGCTTACCTGTATTATTTTTTACCTTGTAACGATAGGTATGGTCACTCCAGGCATGTAAAGTAAGATAGTTTACTTCATAGACATGTTTAATGATCTAGTGGAGATAAAATCTGGATATAGCACAGTGGAAACATCCTAATTATTACTATATGTCAGGTCTTACTGAATAGGTATACTCAGGTAAGTAAAATATGACAAGGTTTTTGATAGAACAGTTTGCAGATAAAGCTTTAGCAAGGCTTCATCTTAGATACATTTGACACATAAAGAGTTACATGATTGTAGTGTTAGTGTTATACAGGTGTGGTGAGTTCAAAAAATTAAAAACAGATTTATTAACTGTTAAAAGATTTGTTAAAATGATGATTTAATGTCGGCTAGCTGGATTGTCCTAATTTCATGGTGAGCATACAAATTGATACAGTTCAATCTCCAGGGTTTAATATTGATCCCTGGTTCATGTAGCCTGCCTATTGCTTCTCTCTCAGTGTCACAGTAGGATGTGGACAGTGGGGATAAAAATCATTTCCCACATAACAAGTAAGGAGAATTGATTTTTCTCTCCTCCCTGTTTTGTCAAGTCGGCCTTGTGTAATGCATGGAGAGAAATTGTATGGCATTTTGGAGAGACAAAAACGCTGTTAAACCGTGGTAAATCAGGCCTCTACATTGGGCATGCTTATTAGGAATAGAGAGCCACCAGTTTCTTACAAAGAGGAGCTTTCTGGTTAACTAGCCACAGGATTTCCTTTTAACAAAATAGCAAGCTGGTTTTTCTGACAGATGTGAAAATAAGAGATGAAAATAAGACTGTTGACAACAAAGGAGTGATGCATGTGATGGCATCTCTCCAGTCCAAATCTGTTAGTTACATACATGTATTTATGGACGAGGTATTGAAAATGACACAGCACGTCTTGAGTATCTAGATCAGGGTAAATATAAATATTAAGCAGGTAAGACAGTTATCATTTTTATTCTTTCCTTGCCTTGCAGTTTTTTATCCTTAACCTGGATGAGTATTATATAAGCTAGTATTCGGTAACAATAGTGAAAGAATGTCCCATATAAACTTAATAGGTAGTTGACCACGCCCAGTCTTTGACATACATTTTGTGTTGGTATATACAGGTATGGTTGATGACCTAGAAAACTCAGTAAGAAATCATGGCAACACATGGCCAAACCAATCTAACATCTTAGGCATTTGATTTATGTTTACATAGGAAAGTGTTATCATACTTTTATGTTCATTACATTTGCTGTTTTTCTTTTAAAAAGATACATTTGCAATATTATGGTCTTGTTTCCTTAATAAAAGCCACTGAATGTATACATCCATCCTGAAATAAGAATGAATGCTGCCTATGTTTTGATGCATTCAGTTTCAATGAGTTTGAGCCCTCTAGCTAAGACAGTATAAAAGATATATTTATGTTGTTAGCTGCAGAGAATCATTCATTTTCCAACAGAGCATTTTGTATAGAACACTTCATATAAGGGGTTGTGTTACTCGTCTCTTTGGCACGACATAAAACCCCAATGTATGAATTATTAAGTTAGATTGATTGGAAGATATAATATATAAAGATTGCATGTTTACAGGTGTCACTGGTTTACATGTGGTTATATACATTGGATGATTTACATGTGTGTGTGTTATGTCTTGATGTTTATCATAATCTACAAACTTCTATAGCTAGCCCTAATTAACCTGTGTCCTGAAGGAAAAGTTTGAGCTGTTATTTTTGTATCAGTCTTATATTTGCTGGTATAACCCATGTGGGAGCATAGTGTGATGAGCTAACTCACTTTTATAGTATATTCAGTGTTTGCAGTAACTGTTTTATATCAATTATTAGGACTTACCTGGGTATATAAAAGAAGCTGAGACTCCAGGTGATGTGCAGACACGTTGTATGAATGTATTGATTATCCATAACTTCTTATTCTCTTCATTTCAGAGAAACTCGGAAGATTACACGGTTAAAGTGATACCAAAGGAAACTGGAGGACGCACAGACCGAGCTCGTTATTATCGTGAAAAGTTACTGGACAATGGTGCTCGACGTCACACAAGTCCTGCTGGAAACACTGACCCAGAAACAGAGAGCCCTTCGAAGAAGGCAGCTAGGGAATATCGCTTAAAAAGACGCTCATTAAATCTTGAACAGCAGAAGGTTTTAGGTCAGTCTGTAGCCGGAAGTACCGTTAAAGGTGGTTCAGCAGATAACATTCTCTCTTCCCCTCGCTCTTCGCCCCTCTCATCTCCCCGGGCCTCCCCCAGAACAACCCGGATTCTCTCCTGGAGAGTTGGTCGACCTTCGAGTATTGGTGACTCTGCAACAACTCAAAGGACAACTCAACAGAAAATTGATTTCAATGAGAAATCAGCATTGAAATCAAGACTTGTACAAGGGCCAGTTGAGTCTACTAGCTTGAAGGGAAACGAAACCCAACAGAAAACAGATAAAGCAAATTCTCAAACACTTCTAGACCTGCCACCAAAGCCGAGCATTGATTCTTCATTAGGACCAGGTTGTGATTTCTTTTCTTTACCAAACCCTGGAGAAGACGTGTGTGAATCTGAGACATCATCAGGAATCTCTATTCTATGTGATTATTCATCAGGATTATCCCAGCCTATTTCACCTGTCAGCTATGCCTCTAGTTTTGAACCTGATAAGACGGACAGTTTTGACGAACACACAGTATTTATTGAAGAGGCCATTCCTGAAACAGAACAGATTTCTAGTGAATTTGATGTCACCGACTCTGATTTAGGATATTCCACACTCAAAGAGAGTCTTGATTTAAAGAAAGAAAAAGAGAATCTTGAAGCAGAAGACCAAATTATTGTTCCCAAAGTTGAAATAAAACTTCCTGACATTGAGCCAGACCATAGGTGTGATTCTGACATAGATTCTGGGAATAACTCTGGAAGCGAGACTCCTCCTCCTTTACCTGTTTCAGCCCCGCCTCCTCTTCTAGACATCCTGCATTCTCCATCAGAAATTCCTCCCTCTGTTCCAAACACCCCACCCCCTTTGCTGGACACATTAAATACTTCTAAACAGAAAACACATTTGAAACCAAAAACTCAATCTATTTTCTCCGAAACACCTTGCCCACTCCCCAACACAAAACCTCTTTCATTAGACACCTCAGGTAACTCTCCTCCTGAAAACAGTAAGTGCAAGAGTGATACTGAAAGAAAAGAAGAAAGCACATCTGTTGTAACGTGTGCTACCCCAGGCCATTGTGAGACAGATTATGAATGCTCTGGTAAGTCGTTAGACACCAATACCCAGTTGGATTCACCATCTAATCTATCTCTCAACTCAACTGACGATTCAAACAACTTTGTTGAGCAACCATTGGATGTGAAAGCTACTGTTGAAGCTGATGTAAATTGTGAACATGTTTTGAAATCAGAGGCTAATGCTGACCAGTGCTTATCTGATCATTTTAAAGATTCAGAAACTTTTGAAACCAAAAAAGACCTTGATGAGAATATAGCTTCAGCTGGTGATAATGATGCATCAGTACAAGGACATTGGGCAAGTCCTAAACAAATTGATGATTTGAAATCAACTGCCGACAGATTTGAACTCGGGGAAAGTATTGAGCACTCAATTAGTAGTGCTAAAATTGAGGATAGTTTGATTCGGGTGGACTCAACAGTTTCCTCGTCCTGTGATTCTATTGAGGGATGTTCCTCTGAAGACAGTCCTGAAATACTTGTTCAGCCAAAGATTTTTTCATCTGAACATAGCTCAAATTCTGCCAACTTCAAACAAGAAGAATCTCTTATTGACATTAAAGGAAAAAATATCTCAGATCAAAGCATTGACGATTTGCTTCCTGATAAAATAATGAGTGCTTCAGTAGATTGTTCCCTGGAGGGAGAAAGTATTATTGTTGCTGAACATAACACACGACAATACAAACTACCTGATGACTTTATTGAGGTTGAAAAGCCGATTGAAAAGGATCCCAGGACCATACCTATATGGGACTTCCCACGTAAACCAGAGAAACAAGAAAGCAATAAACAACCCAATAGCTTTAATAACAGAAGTAAAGAAACTGTTGTTCAAGAACAAATTATTGTGGTTAAAAAAGTGCCTTCTGATGAATCTCGACCCAAAGTTGAAGATCTGCTGTTAAATCTAGAAAATAAGGTGGTATCTGAGAGTAGAGTGAATGGTGATTATAGTTTCTCTGACGACTCAGATATAAGTGATCAGGAGGAGGACTGCAACACTTCTCAAAGCTTCCAGCTCAATGAGACGGACACTTCTCTAATGTTACCAGAAGCTGGTGAGGATACCACTGATGCCATTGTCTTAGTGTCATATGAAACTCAAACCGACTCGGATGCATTTTCTGGAACACCGTCTTCCAATCCTCATTTACATGCAACAAAAATCATAACAGAAGAGATTCAGCCTGTTAAAACAGAGAAAAACTTATCTCAGCCACTGTCTCCAGAACGAATCAAAGGACAGGAAAGTTTGGAAAAAGCACGTGAATTTGCTGAAAAAGTTACACCAAAGTATGTAGTTAAGAAACAGGGATCTGGGGGAAGTCAGGAGCTGTCCTCTGAAGACCTCCGGGATTTATTGAACGAGAGACGAACTGTCATCAGCCAAACCACAGTCCATAAGAAAACCCCAGACTGGAGTGATTGGGTCCACGATATGTCCAAGACTACAGGTCAGTAATACCTTATTTGTTCAATTTGTTTTCTTTTATTTCACTCTTTTCTATAAAAGTCTTATGGTTCATCATTGGACAAAGTTGTTTTACTTCCGAGAGACTCATGTCCAATGACCTGAATTAGGTAAGTATCAAGTAGGTGAATTAAATGTTAACCTTATTTAGTCGTACATATGCTTTGGTTGGGTTTAATTAACCTAATCAAATAGAATCTTGTGCACAAGGTTTAACAGAAGATAGCCCCAATAGAACCATTCAAATAACTATCATCATGAGAATTAGTTTTCTTAATTTTAATTTCTGGGATAAATGGAGGTGGATAGATTATTGTTGAAAATTTGATAAGAACTAATTAAATCGGCTAAAAACTATTCTATCTTAAATTTATTAAATGCCAAATTCGAATCCCAGTGGAGTCTAGCAAAATCTCTACATTCACAAGATATATGTATGAAAGGGGCATAAGTCCTTCATAACTCCCATTGTCTATGCTAAAAGAGTAACCTCCCTTAGATAGATTAATGTTAGCAAAGTCCTGTGGCATTTAACTTGAAAACATTTTTCGGCAACAAGTTTATTTTTACCTCCATAACTAAACTTTGATAAAGTCAGACTGCTATGTAGATAATTGTTACACCTTGGGTTCTGACAACAATTAAACCTATAATAAAACTGAAAAGTGACCTTAGTATACCGTCAGTACAAATGTACTAGCAATACATGTATTCCCCAAACTGAGAAGCTGTTGATAACTAGGCCTGAGTATCTTGAGAAATCTCACGATACGATACGTATCTCGATATTCAATCACGATATGCCCGTATCTCCATACACTGATGGTTAGCTGCGTTCAAACATTGATTCGATGATACTTTTAAGTTTCCAACCCTTTAACGAGAGGCTGCTCTATCTTGCTGTCTTATAGTGATAATTATATGATAATAA
>JAVFBW010165433.1:0-11426 GCA_034783835.1 Mopalia ciliata
CAAACAGATCGGCTTCCTGTTCCCCTTTAGCTCTGAGAGCACCAGGGCAACATGAAGCTCCCTCCAACCGCCCGCCTGTAACTTAAGTCATGGAAGGACAAATATAACATACAGTACTGTTACAGCAGGATGGGTTAATGGACAACTGATTTATGGCATATTCAGCTTATTTTAACTATAAACTGTGGTGTGATAAAATAATTACCTTAATATAAAATAATGTTGCTAAATATGTAGGCACTATAGCCTCCTCACCAATGCTAATATTTTCTGAAAATAAGATTTTGTTAAATTTTTGACGATGGAAAGACTTTCTTTCAATTTGCCATGAAGCAAATTATTTGCTAACACTATATTTAAGAATAAAACTAGTACCGTAAAACGGGGTTACTTTGCCAGATTTTATTTTTTTTTTACAAAATGTTGGTTGTGTAACGATTGCACAGGAAGCAAACTGTAGGGAAGGATGAACCTTTCGGGGACCTACAAGCATACAATGCCCAAACTCCCCAGAGGTTCATTCTTCCCTCAAAAATTTTTGTTTTTCTTAGTGGCAAAGTTACCCCCTAGTTTGGGGCTACTTTGCCTGACCATATTCAGGCCCTATTCAAACACCTCTGAGACACACTTGAGCATAAAATTACCCCATGATAGGGGTTAGTTTGCCAAAATAACCTGTTTTTAAAAAAATACTTAACCAAAAAGTTTTATTTGCCAATGTCTTGCAACTTTAATGGTTTAACAACATAATTATGGTTCATAACAAACGGAATGAAAGATAACCTAAAATAGTCATAAAAATTTGAAAAACATGACTAGAATACTGAAAAACTTTTACCAAACTGGTATCCTGAGCAGAATAACTTTTAAAGCAAAATATGAAAAATGTATGTTCATTAATATCAAGACTTCTTTTTCCTTTCAATGATATATCCCTGTCAGTTTCAGAACATCATCAATTTGCGACTTCAGTCCTAACAGAATCCTCGACTAGGTAGTCACTGTCCATCCTCTTGTCATTTCTGTGTAATAAATCATCAATGAATCATTGAAGTTTTCAAAAACTTTACTTCAATTTCATCCATGAGTTCATCTGGAATATGGAAGAATCTTGTACTGATTCTGCCTGGCACGAGCAACTGACTTGGAACTATTCCCAAAATGTTTTGAGCAGGAACCCAACATTTTTCATCACTACCACCCCAGTGAAATTTCTGACTTGGGCCTGAAGGTAACATGAAGTAAATTTCCACATCACAGTTTTCCTGAGAAACATCGAGAACTTTTCCAAGCCACCATTTGTTTTCATAGATGGCAGCAACAATTGTGTTTGCACCTACTTCATTCAAATTCTGTACTTCTTGCAGCAATTTATTGACGGCATCATTTTGGCTTGGAAGTGAACTGTTGTTGATCTCAGAGATACCTTGTCCCAAGCTCTCTCCCATTTCACTGCTATCTGCAATTCTGCTGGGCCCCGCAACAGGTTCGTTCTGGTTACTGGGTGTACTACAGGCTTGGGGTGTCGAAGGTCGTTCTGTAGGGGATGAGTACCCATTAGAGACGTTGTTGTTGACATTAAACCTAGTGTTTTGTTCGATTTCGTCTTCGGTAGCTTTACTTTTCTTAGCTTTTTTTTTTTCTTTTTTGCTTTCTTGCTGGATGTAGGTTCAGTGATGCCTCTGGTATCTGCAATATCTGCTGTTGAAATACTCTTCCCAGGTTCAACTGCCAGTAACTTGCGTTTCTTTGGAACTTTCTTCTGTTTGTCATACCTCATTTCTTGAAGCATCTCAGTGACAGATGAAGACAATATTTCAGCTGTGTTTTCCTCATCATCAATGCTGGGTAGCTTGGAAAGAACTTCGGCCTTGTTAAGTGGAGAAATTCCACAGGTCTTAAAGCCACACTTCAAATTTTCGGTTACCTTCTCCCCAATCTCAGCTGAACTAGAAGACCTGGAAATTCACTTTTGGGCACAGCAGAAGATCTCCGATTCTTTGCTTTCCAGTCTGACAGAATTTTGCGCCAAGATCTTTTCAGAGGAGCAAAAAATGAAACATCAAGTGGTTGACAGATATGTGTAGAATTTGCGGGTAAACACACAAATGCAAAATCATTCTCTTCACAGGACTTCAAAATATCTGCTGTGAAATGACTCGAGAGGGTGTCTCCGATGAGGGCCTTTTTTCCAGGTAGTCGTTTTGGCATGAGGCAAGAATGTTGAAAAATACCAATCTGAAAACGTCTTAGTCTCAAACCAACCACTTTTGCTCCTATTGAAACGTGCTCCGGTAGCACAGCATCTTTCCTCACAAAAAGGTTTACCCTTTGGGCCTCCTTCACACCAGGTATCCCACAGTTCTGCAGATTTGTACACCATGTAGATTGGTAACAGAACACCATCGGCAGAGCCACAGAACATAACAGAATGAGCTGACTTTGAGGTATTGATAATGCGATCAACGTATTTAGTTCCTCTTTTAGCAATAACTTTCTTTCTACCTGGGTCATCTGATAAATTTGATTCATCATAATTAAAGATATTAGTGGGTGGAACATGCTCAAGGGTTACTTTCAAGTTATCAAAATACTGGCTCATCTCCTCGGGTGTCACTGTGGCATGGGCTCGTTTCATGTTGTTCGGATAACGATTTGATAATACTGTATTGCGTTTCATGAAAGACTGGCAAAAGTCCATTCCTGGATAGTTGTTCTGGAATACTGGACACTTTTTGCCACTTTTATCAAGGTATGACTTAACCAAAAGACGAAAGTCCATCATGTCAAACGGGAAGCCCCATTTCTGGACTGTGGTAAGGGCAGCGCAGAACAAATCCTCCTCAGCTTTTGTGAATACACAAGGCCGGCCTGGCTTATTGGTGTGCTTTTTCTTCAAATTGTTTTCAAGAGTTTTACGAGGAATTTTGAATGTTTCTGCTGCTTTCTTCACACTCAGATTTTTACTTTGGACAGCTCTTATAGCATTCTGCAGCTGGTCATTAGTGTAGTTTCGATATGACCTACTCCCAAGTTTCCACTTGTAATTACGAACCATTTCGCTTATATCATCTGAAAGTGAAATAAGTGTTAAATTAAATTAGAATTTAAGTCATTTTAAATTATTTTTTGAATGTTTATCATCCAAAGTTGCCAAGAAAGTATTTGGGGTAACTTTGCCACATGGCAAAGTTACCCCCGAAGAACATTGCAATGTTGACCCACCACCATTTTTTTAACATAGTAAAAATATTTTTATTAGAAACTTAAACTTATCATAATGTATATGTTCTATGAGTGATATGTGAGTTGATGACACTGACCTTTTACCTCAGCTCTTTATCCGGAAGTCTGCAGGAGGGAGTTTTCCTATGATCTGAAAGGCACACAGTTTTCAGCCATGTGCTAGACCTGTGACCTTGACCTTGACCTTTGATTACTCACCATTTTGAATCATTCAAAAAATATTCCAGATATTATGAGTACATTTTGGTAGTTAAAAAAACACACTCTGGTGTAGGTGCAACAAAAAAATTTTAGTTCTAAGTTTTTTTTCTTCTAACGGCAAAGTTACCCCTTCAAGGCAAAGTAGCCCCGTTTTACACCAACAACTATATATATAAACCCTGATAACGCTTAGTCTAGAATATGTTTGCTGTTGGCCAGAGAACTGTATTAAGCCTGCATTAGCTCTTGCAAGTAATCCAATATATTGACCTACATGTAGTGTCTTACAGGGACTCTCGATGAATAAAATATAGGCGAGTGGTCCATCACTCTCCTGCATTTAGATTAAGCCAGGCGCGCTGTGAAGAGTTTTAAATATTAACCTAGTTAAAATTGGCAATGAAATTAAATCGTACAGGCGAGTAAGCAGTCACTCTCCTTATTTTCAACTTGGATGAGGACAAGGAGAGTGAAAGTGACACTTTCCATCATTGAGAGGCCTGTCTTAGGTCAAATAGTGTAATATAATCACATCAACTAAAAGAAAAAATTCTTTCAAAAAATACCTTGTTGTGTTATATTTTGTGGGATTATTTTTAATATTTATCATTATTACTTTTATGTTTTATTTGTCCAAGCAAGGACTATTAATGGCCCAGGGGTTGATAGAAGTCAATCAGATGTGGAAATATATATGGCCAGCAGGACAAAAATTGGAAAAATGTCTGACAATTATTTTAAACCTTTCCATCCCTGTTACTATTGAAATAAAACATTTTTCTCCTTGAAAATATTTTTGGGTCCTATTGAATATCTTGTCTTGTCACTGTTTGTTGTCAATGATGAAGAATGTAATTTCCTTCACCCATTTACCCAGCTAGTGTAATGAGACAGAGGGAAATAAACTTAAATATGGTATTAAACCCCAATAAAACAAACCAGCAAATACTAGTCTGTGCCCTTTCTGCAGTCACAGTCTGACTGTTATATATCACCTCAGAAGAAATTTATGTGTAAAAAAAAAAATACTTTTTTAAGAGCATTTTCAGATCGTACCATTTTGAGTATTTTTGTGTTACAGCATAGCACAGAATATTAATTTGTGTGTGTATTTTGATGGCCTATTGGTGTATTCAACATAAGTTATGTGTACAAAATACTCCAGAATACACCGGGTAGGCAGGTCTGTAATCTGGCAATGTGTTTGTTCACAGTCGTAACACTGCAAACCTTAAATCGATTTATTTAACTACCAAGAAACTGAACAAGTGCGTTTACTAAACGCCTCATCAAAATGATCTTTGTGTAAAATAATTGATTATTACATTTCTCACATCTCCAACAGAACCAATTTAAAAATAATTCAACCGCATTTGGTAAAAATAAATAACCAACTCAAATGAATTATAGTGATATGGTTTGCAAATTGCAATATGAATGAAAAACTGATTTTCCAGGAGTTTTCAAGAAATTCCAGTATTATATGCCTTGGTTAAATTTGTCCAGGTTTTTATTAGGTTTCCCTGTCTTTGGCGTATATTTAAGAAAGGTAGAGTGGACAATCTGATGTCAGATAAGTGAAATGCCTTTGAGTACCAAGTTAAACCCGGATCAAACAAATAAACAAGCTGATACTACTCAGTCACAGTGGCTTTGACATGTGAAGTGGATTTGTGAGATAGTAGAATTGAAATAGAATAATTAAGTTCAAAGGAGTTTACGACATGTGCATACCACTGGGCATATATTCCTGACTTAAATGTCATAATTTTATACAAGGCCCATATTTAAATACCTGATAAAAGTTTTCAATTTGTCATGGCAAAATTACAACAACAAAATATTTCCACACTTCAAACTGGAAATAGATAACCTTCAGAATAATACAGACCTTTTGTCTTATCTTAAGTAATTGTTATTCTCTTATTAAACAAACAAATAACCATGTAACCATATTAAAATTCATTTGAAATAATGAACATATTTAAGTCCTGGTTTCACTGCCCAGTGAAGACCTGATTGTTTTTCTTTCTCTAGTACATGAATAATATACATGTATATGGACCAAGATTGGCCAGAGTTATTCCCCTTTTTCGCCATCTTTGTTTTGATATCTACGCAAATTGTAAATGGTTCCTTCAGGTCAAGCACACATGCTTATTCTTTACCATTACCTACATTAAATGATAAATAAAGAAAGATTATTGATTAAGCTTGATTAATAATGAGGGTTAAACCACCAATGATTGGTGAAGTCACTTTTAGAAGATTATGAACGATCGGCAATGGCGAAGTCTGAATGTCTGTCAATTTTATAGCATAATTTTCAGTGCACGATAGTTCGCAAAGAATTTGTTAGATTGCAATGAAATATTCAGTAAATGTTAACACACACTCCCACTTGTCAAAAAACGTGTATGGTGATAGATACATGCAGTTATCTTTACATGCCAGTCCATTTTGTATTGATTTCAAGGTTTCAGATCATTAGATCTGTCATTTCAGGTCATTACCCTGTGCCCTCACTCTGGTATGTATGTACCAGGGAGTTTCATGGGCCGATGTGGCCCCTGGACCTTCGCCTAGAAGTGCTTTCACCCTGGATCCCCCTCTTCCACTATTTATACATCCGCCATTGCAGTCGTATGTTTATGTAGAGCCAAGCGCTGTATGCAGACCTTTTGACAGCTTGGTACCGCATATAACAAGTGCGTGGTGTTGTTGTTGTTGTTCAAAAATGATAAAAGAGGTACAGTAACATTTCATCCGAGAAGAATTGATCTAGCCATGTACGTATGCGTTAAGCATCGAATTTGCCTTATATGCGTTAATGTATATTTATAGTTTCAAGAAAAAAAACCCATAAAAACATGCACACACGACAAGCGAGAAGACAAAATTAACTCTATATAGTTTTTACCAGCACTTCCACCCATGTTGTTTACATAGTCACGTGATTTCCCTAGTAACCTCACCTACCATTTGATTAAAACCGTCGGCGTTTTCCCTCCATTACATTGCAGTCTGCGTCGATATGTTATGAGACTACTTTATGTATTTGGTAAAACTGTCCCCTTCTTACCTCTGTGACATTGCGTATAGACCACTTGGTCATAAACGACCATGTTGTGTAGTAATAATATTCGATAAATTGCCGAAAATTGTGCGGTATACGTCAGGCACGTAGCTACGGGGGTGCACGGAGGGGCACTTGCCCCCCCAAATTTTAGTCTTGCCCCTCCTAAATTTTTAAGAGGTCGAAAAAAAAACTATCACATAAGCTGTTATTTTGTTTTTGAATCTGAGTTTAACTTTAAACCCCCAGATACTCGTTCACAGTTTTCGAGTGAATACCATCGCACTCACATTTCGAACTCAAAATCTACCCAATCTGTAATAAAAATGCCTTTGATAGGCCTTGACTTAGTTTCAACGGGTGACAAAAACATGGACAGGAACGAAGAACAAACTTGACCCGAGCAGATGTGTGACGGCGTGTCAAAGCGGCCAGTCGGACAGAGCTAACTTTTGCCGTCAGCACGTGGCTCTGTGTAGGCCTAGCTTTGACTTACATGTACCGTAATTATGTTGCTCCGCAATTCCTATTTTTAACCAGTATTGAAAACCACCCCTGAAAAATATGGACTGGCTGGTGCACAAAGGGCTCGCAAAGCAAAAGCTCTACGGCAGAAACATGCATTGACTTAATATCAGGCTTAAAAGATCATCTTGAAAACTTTGATTTCGGAAAGGTGGTAGATTATGCCATGAGTTTGGCAGAAAAGTATGAGATTGTTGAAAATGATATATATATACACGAATCTCTGCTCGGCGACGACGACTTCCACATAGACTTGAACCCAGTTTCATGACATCTACAGTTGGCCATTAAACAAATGTCTCAAGTGTTGACGAACTAAACACATTACTGTGACAAACAGTTGGCCATATTCGTGCGGAGCTTAACCGTCGTTTCGGTGTTGAGCAGAATTCGATTTTAACGGCTGTTCCAAAAAACGGCAACTTTTTGGATGTACCAGCTATCACCAATTTTGCTACAGCTTCCAAGTGAAAAGTCAAGAGTTAGAGGTCTTCAAATCATATATTCTAAAGAAGGACATCTCTCAGTTTGACACACTGATAGAGGTGTTCGATGACATTGACCAATACATTTTTCCTGCCATATATAGACTATATAAAACTTTCATTACGATTCCTCAAACGTCATGTACAGTTGAACGTCTGTTCTCGTCAGTGAAACGTGTGAAAACAAGATTGGGATCGAGTATGACTACCCTTAGACTGAATAATCTAGTTCTTTTATCCTTTGAAAATGATTTGACTTGTTCTTTGGACCGGAATGCAATTTTAATTGTATTCAAACAAATGAAAAATCGACGACTTATGTAATTACTCAGTGCCAAGGACTGATATTGCTTTTTAATTTTGATGTTTTGTATGTTGTTCTACGCGTCGGTGTGGGACCATTGTATCAAAGGGGTAGAGAAAAATCACGCGAGATCTAGTACAGATGTACACCGTTATGGTTAGATATGTATTTTGTTTTAGGGTGTAAAAGACGCGATATAGCCATTGCTGCTGAGTCTTCTATAAACCCTAACTCAAACATTGTATTTTGTAAGAGGATATTTTGTATAAAACGTAATAAGTTTATTTGTATTGGTTATTGGCTTGATCTAGTTAAAATATTGTACACAAAGAAATGCTTGTGATCGGCTGTATTACGCTATACCGAAACTACACATATTTTTTTTCGTTTTGTATTGCACCCCCTAATTTGTATTAGCCCCCCCAAAAGTTTTATTCTAGCTACGTGCCTGGTGTAATAAGAATGGAGTGTAGTGTAACACCAATGCGTTTCTCAAGTTTTAAAAACCTGTGTTATAAGTGGTATGGTTTTTACTCTGCAATACTTTTAATCTGCCATGGAAACCATAAATTTCATTGTAATGACCCCATTTTAAAAAGGAATATAGTTAAGTGTAATACAAATTGTTTCGAATTCGACAGCCCTGCGTTAAGCGGTATGTTTTTTATTTTTTGACAGACAGACATAAAATTTGATTGGAATAACCCTATTTCAAATAGGAATGTAGTACAATATCAAGACAAATGTTTTTTTCCAAAATTTGAAAACCCTGCGCTAAGCGGTATTGGGTTTAACCTTGTTCACATCGTCTGGTATACTATTATTATTATTGTGCGTCATTATGTTACCATGGAAACCAGACATTTGATTGGAATGTCCCAATTTTAAATAGAAATGTTGTTTAGTGCAACATCAATGTGTTTCCAAAATTTGAAAACCCTGCATTAAGCCATATGGTTTAAAACATGCTCGGGTCGTCTGGTATACTATTATCATTAATAAGTACCATTATGTTGCCTTAGAAACAAGACATTTGATTGAAATGGCCCCATTTTAAATAGGAATTTAGTTAGGTGCAATAAAAAAGTGTTTCCAAAATTTGAAAACCCTGCGTTAAGCAGTATGGTTTTAAACGTGTTCACGTCGTCTGGTATACTATCATTATTAACGATTATGTTGCCATGGAAATGGAAATGAGTCGAGAGTATCAGGTCCGAGACGGGATTGTTTATTGGAAGTCCTTTTGTCAAATTAAACAATTCTCTTTCTAACAATACGGCGGAGCACACACCTTTCTCAAGGCATTAACGCTTTACACCTTCTGGCAAGGGCCATCACTTGATGCAACACATGGATACCATGCTCCGTTATGATATGTAGACTCTGTGGACTCATTTAGATTAACAAAACACAGATGGGCTGATGGTAGAGATATGAGAAAGACGATCTGCACAATACGTAAACTTAGTTAATACGTTTTCACATTGATTTCCCTAGCTACCTTAAAAGTAATATAAACAAACATTCCGTGTTGCCAATAAAATGTTAATTTTATGTCAAACAGTTTCATCCCAGACATTGAGAAACGTATTCAAATCGTTTGTTTATTAGCACCCAGGTAATTGGAAGTGATCATTTCAAGGAAGCAGCTGTGATTTAAGCTGTCGTCAATATTTAAAACTAAGCGTCGTTGATAAATACACAGCCTAAGAGTAGCTCTCTATAGCATGTGTTGTGTTGTACCATGAGGTACTATCCAGTAACAGGTTTGAAGCCTTGTTATTACCAGCTGCAGGGTTACCCGGAGTTTTTTTTTTTGTGTTGATGTATCGAAAACGGCAACTAGCCAGTATTAAACTGATCAGTTCTTGACAATTACCAGTTGACCGCAATGCGCTTCCTAAACTGAACCTGCATCGATTAACGTTCACCGGATCGAGTCCGCCTGTCGACCATCGGGTATGTGAGGTAATCGGGCAATCGCGGGGGCGGTTTTTACGAGGGTTCCCACCAGTAATAAGGCTGTGTAAAGTGGACAATACTTCGCCATATTAGTGAAATACCCTTGAATACGACGTTAAACCCCAATCAAATAAAAAACACCATGTGGCCCCCAACAATCATGGGTCGTGGGGTAAATGAAGTTCTCTTTCGATATTCCACCATATTTAAGCAAAGGACAGTGAGAAATCGTGTAAGTGAGTATGAGTATGACGTTAATCCCATTCAAACAACAAATCAAAGAAACTTATATCAGTCTTTGATTTCATAAAATATATTTAAAATATGGCTATGGTTTTAAGCTCACGGTTATTTCACTACGGCACAACAAACCGGGTTCAGATTTTCCCTTTGATCCGTGGTCACTAGTACAAAAAGATTTCTTTCATTGTGGTTAAACGCTATACTTTAGGTTTTTTCTGTGATACGACCGTGTGCCAACCCAAAGTGTGAAACCATCTTCGTCATTGCCATCATCGACACCACTGGACAGAAAACAAGACAAGAAAAAGACAGGAAAATCATAGTAAGGGATACAAAGCTAGCATCAACCAAATCGGCGTCTAAGACCCACAGGGCAACATAGAATACGACGTTAAACACCAATCAAATAAACAAACAATCTAGACTTGTTCTATAAGAGAACAATTACATAAATCAATACAGAGAAGTTACATTACTATGTTAATATTAGCTACATACATATTAGCAAAATAAAATAATAGCATATTTGGCAAGTACTTGAACATTGAACAGTAAAAGCAATTTATGTCATTGTAATGCTTCCCTCTTTTTGTCTCCCCATCGCTCAAGTACGTTCGATTTCACAAGGAAAACAAACGAAATAATATATTGGAAACGGAATTGATTTTAACTGTGAATCTAATCTTAGGACATATAATTATATTTGTATATACTTGGATTTTGCTATTTTAGTGTGAAAGATTTGCAATGTATTTGACCTCATATCCACGTAATGACTCATAGGGAGAAGAAGACCACGTCATTGGCCACACATATCTAAAATAGAACAGGCAAAACATGAATATCACGAAAGCGTTGTATTATAATATGCTAAGTCTGTACTACATAACAAATGGAATTTGTCCTGTTATGACATTGCCACAACAATATATAGCAGCTTTAAAAACAGCTGACGGCATATGTTCCATGACAGAACGACTGACGTTATACCGTTCAATCAGAGTATACAAATTTATATTACAATACAGTAAAGAGGTTCCAATGTTACAATCAAAAACAGGCATCCACATCTTAATCAATAACGTAACTAAAAAGTCTCCAGTCTGTGAGTTTTGTTTATGTATTCTAAAGGCGGCACTATGATGTACACATTTAAATAATTTACAAAGAACATGTTTAGAAAGAAATCACACTTTCAATGTAATTTTCTTTTTCCATTCGGTACGTATTTAAAGTCATCCGAATCGATTTTTTTCGTGGGCTGTCATGGGTTAAGACATGTGGGTTTTTAATGGCCAATTGTTTGTTTTTATTAAAAAAGGCTAAAAACGATGGATTTTGACGTTGTAATATAACAAATGAGTAAATGTTAGTAGATTTGTGG
>JAVFBW010165444.1:0-11426 GCA_034783835.1 Mopalia ciliata
CTGTCCCCTCTTAGACCCTTCTCTTCAAACTATCTTAACAGTGTGGGCGTCAAGATCCATTCGTGGATCTCTTGTTTAACCTGTCATGTACAGGAGGTTTGGCTAGCACATTGGTCATTTGTCAATGATTTTATCTTGTAATAGTTGTGAAGCTTGGAAACATGTAGCATATAGTTTTAACTTGAATTTCTGCTTTCCTTTCAGAGTTGATGTGATTCATCAAAACATTCTTTGGCAGTTGAAGTATAAATCTATTGTAAGTTCTTCTGACTGAATATTTGTTTTTACAGACACATTCGTAATGAATTGATCACAACTTCTTAAGATGGATGGTTGGAGTGTAAAAACCCTAAGCATGCCATTAAATCCAAATTAAACAAACATATTTTTGAATAGTTCAAGCTAAATCGTTTTGTAATTCTATTTCTGAAAATGTATTTGGGGTCAACCAATAAAATGCCTTGTTGATTTTGTTCTGTAGGATTACAGAAGAGTTCCTACTCGAGCGGAGATGAGGGGTGGTGGCCGTAAACCCTGGCCTCAGAAAGGAACAGGTCGAGCCAGGCATGGCAGCATCAGATCACCTATCTTTAAAAACGGTAAATTTCATGAACCACAGTGAATAAAAATAACAATATATGTAGTCAGTTAAATGTGTGGCAGAAACGTGCCCAGGGGATGTTTTTATTTACACCAGACAATTGAAGTTTATTATTGTTGTATATTTCAGGGGCTCAAGCCCATGGTCCTAGAGGCCCAACCAGCTTTTTCTACATGTTACCAATGTCAACACGTGCCCTGGGTCTGAGAGTTGCCCTTTCTGTTAAATTAGCTCAGGTGAGTGACCACTTAAACTACCAACATACCGATACCTGTCTGGTTATAATCAGTGATCATGAGCCAATGTCCTCCGTTTTATAATAACCTATCCAGCTAACCTTAGACCCATACATTCACCAGACTCTGGGTACTTATATTCTGACGCGACATCATTGTAACTTCAATGAATTTTCCCTGTAATACAGATGCACTGCCGTGATAGTGAATAAGCTTTTGAATGGTGTTAAATATGTCTGGCATCATATAAGAGATTTAACCTCAAGTATGCTATTACATACAAACTTATTACACCTTCATTTATCATGTTGATTTTCTTCTTCCAGGGGGATCTACATGTTGTCGACTCCTTTGATATACCTACAGATAATCCACAGGTATTCTTTTAAATTACTTACATTAGCTGTTTTACCTGATGCTGATAACCATAGCTGTTTATAGTATCCTCAGATTTACTGTTTCTGATGCAGTACCAGATTCCAGACCCATCAGCGTTATTTTACCTTGCAACTTTTTCAGATTCATTATTTTTGTTAAATTAAGGAAGAACTAACATTATGTTTGTTATCTGTATTTTAATTTGAAAGCAGTTCAAATTTTTATGTTTTAAGGACAGATTTTGACTAAATATGTGGATGCCTTCAGACAAAATTTGATTATCCTTAGCTGATAATTCAGTACCTGTTTTGGAATTTATTTGTAGGATATAATACATGTAGTGGCCTATTCATTTATCACATATGTCTTATTGAGTTCCTTACTTGTAATTTATGGGACTACTGTAAATGTATTAAGTTCACAAGAAAGCACATGTTATCATATCTTCTGACATGTTGTTGTTGTAGTACATGGAGTCTCTAGCAGAGAGCAGACAGTGGGGTGTATCGGCCTTATTTGTTGATGAGTAGGTTTTATCTCTTTTTAACAAACTGTTTTGACCAAGTGAAACCTTAATATCAGTAACTTCCACTGTAGAAAATTGTAAAATTTACAGAAATAAAGAAAAGCAGCTAGCCACTGATGTGTACTGATTTACATGTATTTCAAAATTGGTATTCCAGCTTCCTCATTTAGTAATAACAATGAAACAAACGAGGTTTTACGAGGTTTCTTCCCGGTTTTCCACCGTAATAAGGCTGTGTACAGTGTGAAGTGGACAATCCGTCGTCATAGTATAAGTGAAATGCCCTTGAGTATGACATTAAACACCAATCAAACAAACAAATCATCTTGTTGCAACAATGTATGGGATTAAATGCTGCCACATGTAGGAATCTCTGTGGACCTTTGCACACTTTCTAATGCTTTGTAAACAGTCTGATGTTAATAATGGCTTGCTGCACTGCTTGGTGCATTTTAAGGAAATTACATGTACTTTGTTTGTCCAAGTATGACATTAAAAAACGACCTGAACAGACGATGTTCATGGATCATGTTTTTTTTTGTTTTTTTTTTTTTCTGCATTTATATCAATATCAGTGGTTGATTATGCAATTTCTTTCACTCAATCCTGAGCCTTGTTGATTTATAAATGATTTTCTTTCAGTACTGACATGATGCCCCAGAACATAAGCCTGGCCCTTAGTCAGATTCCCAGCTTTAACCTGATGCCTGTTTATGGTAAGCTATTACCTTTAATTTTGTTTAAAAGAGGGGGAAATAAAAGTTTTTGAGTGACAGAAATCTGCATACAGTGTTGTTAAATACACCAGCAACTGATGACCTCCATGTTAGGAATGTACAGGAGACTAAAAGATACCTAATTTATCTCCCTTGGACAATAACTGAATTTTGACCTAGATGTAATGGTTCCTGTAAAAAAAACTTTGACTAATGTTTATGCAAGTCCTCCACAGAAAGATAATAAAAATATATTTGAAAGAAAGAATTATCTTTTGATGACAGAATCTTGTTTGACATTATGTGTATAACCTAATGCCATAAAATATATAATACACATGGCAGAGATGAACAGTTCTGTTCAAGGTTGGCAGTGCCCTCTGATGTGATGAAACAAGGTGCCAGGGTTTGTTTGTTTGTTTGTTTGATTGGTGTTTAACGTCGTACTCAAGGGTATTTCACTTATATGACGACGGACACAAATAAAGAACATCACAAACAAATCTGCTTCCCATTTATACCCTTTAGCTCTTGGAACACCAGGGCAAAGGAAAGAAACTTCTTTTCTCGCCTCTTACGATTGACCGAGGAAGCCGAAGGAGTATTCTGCAGGGCCAAGGCCCACCCGCTCCCTCACGGGGCAGGTGCCAGGGTAAAAGACTTGGTTACCCTCAACAAAAATAAACAAACAAGCTAAGTTACCGACCCCACTTGATAATGACATCCATGTATAACATTCTGCTTCATAATCTACAGGGCTGAATGTGTTCAGTATGCTGAAGCATGAAACACTGGTGTTAACAATGGCTGCTGTGGAAAAGTTGGAAGACAAACTGTTGAGGAATCTTCACTCCCCTGTGGGCGACAGGAAGTATGTGACGGGCTGGATGCCGCTTTCTGAGCACCGGGATAAAGAATTACTAAATGACAATATATTGAACAGAACCTCGGATCAATGATCTTGAGAAAAAGTTAGGAGTATGTCTTTATAAAAAACTGATATATGTTCGGTGGCAGAGGATGCTTTTTTAGAAGGATGGATTTCATCTTCTAATGTGTTTACCAAGTTGGAATGCTGTTTCAAGATCAGAAAAAAATACACATCTAGTGCAATTCCACCATCATCAGCAGTGAGTGGTAAAGTGGAACAAATAATCAGTGGAATAAATGGATTTCAGGACAAGATCCTCTGTAAGATTGACACACCACCAATCAGTCGGTGGCTTGCTGAATTAATAAACATTTCACTATCACTACTATCCTTGAAGAAGCTGTAGAAACAATAGTGCTAAATTTGGTGTGTTGTGTTTAGTTTTTGAAATAAACCTTAAAATGACAATTTTATTCAACGTCCTTCTGTTATTTTCACATATCAATATCTGTGCACCAGCCCCATGAAGGAAGAAAATCACCCATCATTTCACCTGTAACCATGGCTACAACCAGGCTCTAAATTGACAATGCATAATGCCACAACCAATCAACTTCCTGTGCCCCTTACGAGTCACAGAATGCTCCTTACCACCTACTGTACTAATTTTCAAAATTAAATGGAACTCCCTTAAAGAAATTGTGGCATGTGAAATTAATTGATGCAATGTTTAAAGCTCTGTCAAACAGTTTGACAGAGGTGAAAAATCGGACACAAAGTAAAATTCCGCTTGGGTAGGCTCTTAATCAGCTTCTCTACTTCCACTTCTTGCTGATAACCCTAGCTAAAAAACCTTTCTACAGGGCTAGTATGTGCCATGTATAGAAGTACTGTTTTGGGTTAGCACTGGATGAACCTTTTTCTCTTAAAAGAGAAAAACACTTCACATTTTAAGAGGTTACATTTTATACAATTGAAGAGCATTGCACACCTGTTTAAGTGAAACACCCTAAAGTGTAGTGTGTAACTTAAATTCAAAGAAGTTTGAGAGACCGCCTTAAAAATGATATCAAGCAGCATCTGTACACTTAAAAGGGTCATTTTGTATTTTGAGCCACAATATTTAATGTCCATGGCTTGCAAAGACTTGCGACCAATCCACTAATTCAGAGAAACAAAACAGTTATTTCGCTATAATATGACTTTATTCAGACAATGTAGATATGAAACTTTACAGAACATCACAGGACGAAAGCTTTATGTACACAATATCTCACCAGTCATTGCCAACCTTTAAAAAATTCATATCTACACAGCATATGTATTTTATAATATAAACACAAAACAATTATTGTTACACTACTCTGGAATTTTATGACAATTACAAAAAAAATGTTTGAAATAAGTGTATGCAATTAGAACTCATATCTGAGCACTAATTGATAACTTGGATGAATTATGAGATTTATATGATCCATATTTTGCAAATTTCTATTTACTTACAGATACAGTTACTGTGAAATTTATAACAATCTTTTTTATCCACTTATGCCAGCAGGGAGACTTAAATGTGTGACT
Source organism: Mopalia ciliata (assembly GCA_034783835.1). Lineage (NCBI taxonomy): Eukaryota > Metazoa > Mollusca > Polyplacophora > Chitonida > Mopaliidae > Mopalia > Mopalia ciliata. The sequence goes on from JAVFBW010165444.1 coordinate 4,907, forward strand.
TGACATCCAATCAATTTGTAATCAATTCATAAATGATAATCCGTTTGTTGTTTGGGAGATTTTACAAATGATCATCATAGGACTGTGTCGGGCATATTCCTATATTTCATTATTTTATTAATATTTATAGTTGATATTAATGCATAATAAAGTTTTAATGATTGATGTTTGACATCGTTCTCAAGGGTATTTCACTTATCTGACGACCAATTATCCATTTCACACTATACCTTGCTTAAATAGGAAGAACCACCTTGTAAAAAATCATCCCCATGATTCTTATCATAATAAATCTAATTTAAATTCTCTAATTTAGACACCTGGGATGTGGCTGTCCTCAAATAAATATAACTTAGTGGGTTAGATTACAAGCTTTGGGAATGGTTTCTAATGAACACAGATGTGAACTAAGTAAATCTTACAACATAACAGTTATGTCCCTTTTAATAAAACACATACCAATGCATTGTTTCAATGTTCAACTATTATTTTAAACACAAAAGAAAACTGTAAACAAAAAAGAGCCTTCTCATTGTCAATAATGTTTTTCTCAATCACATTTAGCCAATAAACCAAAAATTAATATGTATAAATAAACAGAAAACAAATACATTAACATTTCCAGCACTATACAAATGAAGGTTTTTTCACCAAAATTTGTCAAAGAAATATGTACACATTTGATTAATTTCAAAGCACTTTATCATACATTGGGTTTCTGAGAAATCGTAATGATTTGCGGTGCTGTTAGTGATTGCATTGTCAGAACAGCTTGATGAAATATGTGGAAAACAGATACTGACATCAAATGTGAAGTTCACATTCAGCTCCTAGTTTAACGCCACCTCGAGTTTGCACAACCATTTTACAGTAAAGGGAGGTCATTATTGCCATTACTTTTACTTACATTAAAAACATGAACTTTTTTCATTTGATTGATCAATTAGTTGTTTAAACATAAAAATCAAAATATATGCCTTTTTATTTACTCAACACTTCTGGATAGCTTATTCACATGCCTGTGACAAAACAACCCTTGATACACTCACAAAAAATAAAGACCTTAGAAACCTATTACCAAAAAAAAGCCATCACAAGTTTCCAACCCGAGAAAGTCATGCAATCATAGATCCCTAGGATGTTTGATAATGTGTGCAGGAAGAACTTTTTTAAATAGCGTGTGGGCCTGAGAGAAATTTGTGGCCTTGTATGTCGAGTTTGGGCGAAATTTGACATTTTATCCAAGAGTGAGCACAACAAATCAGGTCCTTGTTGCTAACGAGAGCACCAGGGCAACACAAAATACATTATAGTCTAATTAAATAATGCCAACTTAAAATGTTATCAAATGAAGCAAACTTTTAATTACTAAATACTTATTAACAATACGGAAGTATAATTCACTTAGGGTTTTTTTTATATATATAGCTGTATACGCCCATGAAGTGGAGAATAAATTAATTTGAAAACAGCCAGTGAATTCTCAGGACATACAATATTTGTAAATGTTTAGTTTGTGTATGTGCACAAAAAAGAAACTATTTCAATTGTACATGAAAATCCTTTTGCAAGCTTATAACTACAGTGATATTTACAAAACATAGAATTGTTATTGCTGACAAAAAAATTGTGTGTTTTTTTTTTAAAAAGAAATATCAAATATTTGTAATCAAGTCAACAATCTATCAGAATGGGGTGTGTCTATAAAATAATAAATTAATGTATTTCAGTGTACAGTAGCTGTTTGTGGCCTAATTGACACGCAAGAGTGATTTAAATTACAATAACAGCTTGTCAGTCGGCTTTTCTGAAGCATTGTCTGCCATGATGGTCAAGTGATTCCCCTGGCTTACCCTGCTCTGAAGCTGGGGAACTGGGGGTGACCCGAGTGGGATGACACAGGACGCATGAAAAAAGAAGTGGCACACCCGAGTTGATCTGGGTAATAAGCGCGAACGGACAAAGGGATGCCTGGGCTGACTCGGGGAAGCCCAGTTGACTCGCGCAACCACTGACAGTATAAGATGGAAACTTAACTTAAGTGAAGGATTTGATATGAGAGTTAATGTGTCCATTTTTGTTAGCTTCACATTTACTCATTCCGGTTTGCTGGGAACCGTCAGAATTAATTTAAATTTTTACTGATTGATCAATGGATATTTGAGACAATGCATGCAGTGTTATATTATATAATAAAAAACATAGGATTTAAGCCAACTTATTTATAACAAATCAATGTACATTTGCTAAATGTTGAAATATTGTATTTACAGGGTGCAGAAAAAATCCAAACATATACATGTAGGACATCTATTTAGAAAATTCCTGTTGAAACAAACTAGCAAGGTGTTTTCATGATCTGATAGGCCCATTACCCCCGATTATAGCTTTCCCTAAATTCACAGAAAATGCACTTACTTGTCCACAAGAGATCACATCCACCAAAAAACCAAACTGAGGGCCACATAACTATGCATGTTATAGCAGTATGATTGGGACTTTCAGAATGGGTAGCACTCAGAAACACTGGTTTATTTCAAGCTAGAAGATATGAGCACATTCATTTGCATTTACAGCATTTGTAGGGTGGTAGCCATATTACTGAGCAGACCGGATGAAGAACTTTCCAAATATGAAGTAAATCTGTGAATTTGTTTCAAATTTACCATGCTCACATACAGTGTAAAATAAACAAACAGCACCTTATTGGCTAGCCTGATTTAGAGGAAACTATTCCCATTTTTGATTATGAGAAGAAGAGAGCTACCTGCCGAGTATATATGCTTACATATTGTGAAGAATGCAATGACAAATCTGTACGAATATGCAGTGCAACTATATTTAAACTTTGCCTGGATATTAGAGTAGTGTTTTGTGCCATATTAAGCTGTAGCGTATTAAAGCTTTAAACTTGATCTACCATTTATTTTGAAGTCACTGTGACATACAGGCGAACAATAGCGCTTCCAAGACAACCTTACCACTAAAAGTGGTGCATCACAGAAAAAGGTTTTATGAATATTTTACCTGTGTACAAATCACTTCTCTAACAATTGTTGAAGTCTTGATAGTCCTAAATATAATCTGTGCTAAATCGATCAAAAAAGTATAACATTAGAGGCACATTGATGATAACAAATTGAAATGAGGCTTACTTACAACAAAACTTTAACATAGTTTTAACTATCAAAACCATATATACTATCTCTGATATAACAAAAATACATAAACTGCAAAAATCATAACCAACTGATTATTTCTAAAGACTATCAAATTTTATTTTATGAGAACCCATAATTTTTGTCTTTTCCTCGTCTACTTGTTCAATCTGGTCTGCATAAGTCTACAATAATTATTTCCTAGAAGTCAAAATATTGGATACGAGAGGCACAGAGATGACAGTGAATAGCTGACATGTACATTGTTATGGATACAAACAATGAATATTATTGACAAACAACCTGATATTTTGTTTTCACAGTTTCTGGTTTCAGTGTACATGGAGAGATTATAAATACAAGAGTCTACATATATGTATATAGAGTGTAACCTAGTCTTTTTATTATTTTATTCCATAATCCTATATTATTGAAGGACCTAAATTTACTGTAAAATCTTCCTAATTTTAAAAGTTTCAAACAGTGGGTGTTTTCGTTGGATTTTTTTTTTTTTTTTTTTTTTTGCGAAAAGCTACAATGTAAAGTTTTTTTCTAACAGTTTTAAGTTGAGTTTAATAATGTAAGAACAAACTATCAGGAAAAGTTTAGAACAATTCCTTATCTCACCAAGTCATATTAGATCTTTGCATGGAATTATACGACATTATTAAACAAATAATTTAAAGTGTTTTAGTTTAAGCTAATATTCTGTACCAGCCCATTTATGTTTAATGGCCATCAGGAATAGCCTTCAATCCATGACCTTTAACCTGTCTGAGACGTCATAATTTAAATTCTACTTAAATAATTGATGCACAAAATATTTTATATCTACTTGTGTTCTGTTACACCCATTTAGTTGATTAAAATATTATATCAACAGATTTATATACATTTTATTTGAAGACTAACTTTGAAACATTGTGTTATTAACAACATTAGTGGGCTGATAGCACAATACAGTAACGATATTTGATTAGGGTTGGTCAGGACATATATACAAGACGGTATAGCATTCATGTGTACTACAAATATACTAGCATGCTTTAACCTATGTACCAGATACATTAGAATTCAACTTACATTCATACATTACCACTTCAAGCTCAACTTATATGGGGTACTGTGTTTAAATTATCTTTACTTTGAAGTAATGAACCAATCGAGATCACAATATGAGCTGATATAGATAAAACTGGCGCAATTAAACAGATGTCCAGTTACTTCCCTTTATATGTCCGTAATATTTTACTAAGCTGGGGCAAGCAGATGAAGTGGGAATCTTAGATAATCGGCAACTAACCATCCTTTGAACAGCTGAGGCCTGGCCTATCTTTTGAACAACCAAAATAAGCCATCCTTTAAATAGCTGGGCCCTGATCTGTCATTTAAACAACCTAGCTGTAGTCTTTTGAACACCTGAGCTCTGGCATCTTTTGAACACCCCAGTAGCCCTGAATTGAATAACTTGCTGTCCTAGTCTATCTTATGAACAACCAATGGGTCCTGAAAAAAAGCAATTAACTATCCTTTAAACAGCTAGACTAGTTTATCTATTGATTAAACAGGCAGTTCTGAAAAAAGAACAACTACCTGCCCCCAAAACAGCTGGGCCCTGGCCTATCTTATGAATAACCTAATAAACCTGAAAATGAGCAATAAGCCACCCTTTAAACAGCTAGACCCTGGCTGATGTTTTGAACAATAAAGCGGCCCTGAAATAAAAATCGAAATAGACCCACAAAAAGGGTTGCTCATACAACTCAACCAGTGTTAAAATATCTCACAATTCAAAATTTTGTATCTGGCAGATTTGTAACAGTTGTGTCAAAATGTTCCCTAGCCCTTTTTATTTCCCAGCTTTCCTAACACTTTAATGTCAGCAGGCGCAGTCTGGCCGGCGGCTGGGCGGTTGGTTCCTCTGTAATCGTCTCAGTGAAGCATCGCCATACTGGATCCCAGATCCAATACGCTCTGGATCCAACTCACCTGAAAATAAGAAAGAAAAATTAAGTCTTTTTCAAAAAAAGTTTGTCCAGATGGTTTTGAGTTACTAAAGTTGTCAAATTAACCAACTCGCCAATAAATGAAAAAGTTGTTCAGAACAGGCTAAAAACTAATCAGCCTCATTCCTAAGATACTACTTACTCTAAGATCTCCTTAACAACTGGTCATTTACATGTAAACCCTATTTCGTCTTGCTGTAACAATTTAAACACGCCAGTAACCGTGATTCATAGACTGATTGATTGGTGTTCAAACAAGGCTTACAGGTAATCCACCCAAGATAATTTACTTTAAGTTTAATATTTATTTCACAAAGCAAGGAAACAGCATGAAAAACACTGCATTTATCCACATAACTGTAATTAGTAACATCAAGGAATACTAAATCCTGAAAATAAGTTCTCAAAAACAGCTGATAGTAGATCTTTTGCCATTTAGGCCCAAAAACTTTAAAACTTAATAGACATTTGTCCAAAAGACTTTTAAGAAATGTACAAACAAGATTTTATTAAAACCTAAACTTAACATTTTTTCAAAATAATTAAGAAATGAACAAACCAGATTCTATTTTTGTGAGAATGGATCTTGCACACTTCAGAAATGTCTCTTCTACATTCTCCCCTGTCAAGGCGCTGGTCTCCAAAAACATTAACTCTGAAAACAGAATTCTAAATAAGGATCCATGCAGTTGTTAAATAGTGAAAGTGATATTTTTCACAGTATGAGATTACATAATAACTAGGGCCATAATGACTCGAAGAAGATAATACTGACTAGGACCATAATGACTAAGAAGATAATATTGACTAGGACCATAATAACTATAAGAAGATAATAATGACAAGGACCATAATGACTATAAGAAGGTAATAATGACAAGGACCATAATGACCATAAGAAGATAATAATCAATAGGACCATAATGACTGTTGGAAGATAATATTGACTAGGACCATAATGACTGTTAGAAGATAATAATGACAAGGACGATAATGACTATAAGAAGATAATAATGACTAGGACCATAATGACAGTTAGAAGATAATTATGACTAAGACCATAATGACTATAAGAAGATAATAATGACTAGGACCATAATGACTGTTAGAAGATAATATTGACTACGACCATAATGACTGTTAGAAGATAATTATGACTTAGACCGTAATGACTGTTAGATTGTTTGTTTGTTTGATTGGGGTTTAACATCGTACTCAAGGATATTTCACTTATATGACGATGTGCCAGCCTAATGGGTGAAGGAAACCACCCTTGTCGCCACTGGCAACAAACAAAGACAGGACGGGACAAATACAGGACGACAACAACAGGACGCAATACAGACGCCACAAACA
>JAVFBW010165455.1:0-11425 GCA_034783835.1 Mopalia ciliata
AAATTTAATCCTCTATTAGATGACGTCACGCCATGTTGTAGGTCTATCTCTAACCCGGTGTTAGTGATTTAATCTGGTGTTAGCGACTGATACTCTTTGGAGCAACTCAGCCCTGAATATTATTATTCCTCCATTTTAAAAATAGTCAAAAAAAATATTTGAGGAGATACACTGTGACAACGGATTTGAAAAATGAGGCTCATTATGTAGATAGCTTTTGGTTATCATGCTTGAGCCAATTTCTTCAATTCATTGTAAGGTGGACATTTTTTTATTTAATTTTTGCACATTATCCAAAAAATATTAACTAAAGTTTGTCTAGAAACTATCAAAAATATTTATAGAATAATGGTACATTATACAGATATGTCTGCTACAATATATTTATTAAATAGACCTCTAACCTAAGGCAACATGAATAAGGTCAGACGATAAAAAGATTTAAAAAGCCAGAGGGCACCAAACTTTGAAAGTGTTGGAAAATTGATATTCCTCCAATGCAAAATACTTCCCTTAATAGCTAGAGGGAGGTTGAGAATAAAATTGCAACATTAAAATCTAAATATTTGCTCAATTATTTCACTGTAAAGAAAGCGAAGAAAGAAAGCAAACTTACAGAAGAGAATTTCATAATCTCCAGAGTTCGTCACAAGATAACTGCTGTCCTCCGACCAATCCAAGTGAGTTACAAAACTAGAATGACCCTGTCAAAAAGAGATGAACTTCAAGTTATTTCATCATTAATTAACTTTCTTTTAAATTTTTTGCTTATAAATTACAAAACTAGAATGACCCTGTCAAAAAGAGATGAACTTCAAGTTATTTCATCATTTCAGTGAAATACAGCCATGTGATATTTGTTTCATTTCACCACACATGGGATACAGCTTTCCCACGCTCTGATTGGTCACTTTTTGTTCATTAACTGCTGTTTATAATGTTACAGATTCATCAGATCAAGGAAATAGCCACACAGTAACAAAACTCATCACAGCAAAGCTAAGGTTTATTACCAGCTATATTGATCAATTTCTGTTTAATAATCGCGTAATGGGTTGATTGATTAGTGTTTTACACCATGCTTAAGTGTATTTCACTCACATGACACTAATGTACTCCAACAAAAATTGACACTAGAACAAAAGTGATTGTTTGTTTAATTGGGGTTTAACGTCGTTCTCAAGGGTATTTCACTTATATGACGACGTGCCAGCCCACTGGGTGAAGGAAACCACCCTTGACACCACTGGCAACAAACAAATACAAGACGGGACAGGACAAGACAAATACAGGACAACAACAGGACGCTTTACAGACACCACAAACAGATCAGCTTCCTGTTTCCCTTTAGCTCTGAGAGCACCAGGGCAACATGATTGTTTGTTTGTTTGTTTGATTGGTGTTTAACGTCATACTCAAGGGTATTTCACTTATATGAAGACAGCCACAAATACAGAACATCACAAACAAATCTGCTTTCTCTTACCCTTTAGCTCTGCGAACACCAGGGCAACAGAAAGCAACCTCTTTTCTCGCCTCTTACGATCGACTGAGGAAGCCGAGGGAGTATTTATTCTGCACGGCCATGGCCCACCCGCTCCCTCACGGGGCTGCAGATACACGAGGTTCCCCATCGGATATCATTGCCTCAAATATATTAAAGGATTTTGTTTGTTTGTTCGTTTGGTTGATTGGGGTTTAATGTTATACTCAAGGGTATGCCACATATGACGACGGATTGTCCACGTGTCACTCACTGTTCCTTGCCTACTTACGATTGAAACCTCGTAAGAACTAACCCTGTGATTGCCGGAGCCACATCGTGTGACGTCTATACCGAACTCGATCCTGTGGACGGTTCGTTTATTTGTTATACATGGTTCAAGTATATTGAACAATATGCACATGTATTTTTGTATTTATATAATATGGTATGTTAACAAGTTCAGCCAACAAACTGAAGCAGAAATACTCAAATTCAAAAATGGACCAAAGAAGGTGTGCATAAAATAAATAAATTAAATTTTTTGGTGGACTTTTTTCAGACACAATTGTGTTAAGCAAACGTAGCATTGACATCTTCAATGAGAAGCTGCTTCAAGAAATCCGATTTGAAAAATTAACTTTGCGGTCGTTATCAAGATAAATCAGAGTGCTTGATAGCGGGTTGATGCTGGAGGACGTTTTACCTCGATATAAGTTAGCAATTTTGTGCCCACCAGACTGGATACTTCTTATTAGTTCTGACAAGCCACCGTGATCACATGCAACAACACGCACCTGTTGCCGATTAAACAATCAAAACCCTATAGAAATATCTGTTTTCATTGGCTGTTATAAATGTCTGGTAGCCTTCTGTGCATGGGGATACACGAAATCAGAAGCCTTTTCCAAGATGGAGGATATTTCAAGGTCGACTACTGGTTATACAAGCGTTTCCATTTAAGTTGCAGTTAGAGATTTAGTATGCACCCGATTCTTATTGTCCTTTGACGGAGACACATATTCCATGTGACTTTACCTTACCAGATAGCTGTGAACGGACAAAGTGTCATTGGAATCGAGTAACAAAGATGAGGGAGAACTTCGATAGCTGGTAGCTTGTGAAAGTTTTGATAATATCTGGGATTACAATATACATGTATATTGTAATCCCAGATAATATGCAATCAGAAATTGATGAGTGCAGGTAAGGTGCTATAAAATCAAACCTCTAAGTCAATCGACCGATTCCATTTGAACAGATTGACTTTCTGTGTAGTTTGGATAAAAAAATCTCAATCAACAAGACGTATTTAGATGCAGCTCTAACGTCAGTATTGAGTACGCTATAATAAAGGTACCTAAAGGTAGGGTGTATGAAATTCCCTTTGACAACAACCAAAGCTAGGACCGGAAAATCAGAGATACTTTACAATGACCGGTTAAAACAGGTAGACTTCATGTTCCTCATTAGCTCTGAGAGCACCAGGGCAACAGAAGGCTCCCCCAAACAGCCTGCAAACTACTCTTGAGATTCTGATATAAATGTTTTGGTCGTGGAGCACCGCTCTTAGCAATAATATTAATCAGCTTTACCGTATTGGTTTTCTTGAAGACATCACTTGTCATAAAGATTAATGAAAACAATGAAGTACACAAAATTGGAAACAAGAAGTTGTTTTCATGTTGCATTTATTATCATAAGATACGCACAATGAAATTGTGAATAATAATAATTTCAAAAAAAGAAGAAAAAAAAAATTCATATGATGATTAAAAAATGTTCAGTTCATTTGCACAATTCATTTTATGATACACGAATTGCAATATCCGGTATTACATAAATAAAAGAAACCAGTCACAAAAGCAGAAAATTTTTTCACAAAAAAATTTGAGACAAGAAGTTTCAGCTTACAAAGCAGAAGTTTTGGAAAAGCAAAACAGTTTTGCTGTTTGTCTTAACTGTATAATCATACATTTTAATAAACTAAATAGTGAGATATTGCTAGAAAATGCAGCTTATTACAGACCAGGGGAACCTGATTTCAAGTGTCCAAAATAATTGCAAAAATTGTAGAAAAACCCCAATTACAGGAGGACAAATATAATATCTGGATTGTATATTGTAATAAACTTTACAGCCAGATACTGGTAGAAAAAAAAAAAAAAAAAAAAAAAATCACCCATGAGGTGTAAATTAGCAGACAACAGCTTTCCATCGTTACTGGATTCAGCCTTGAGAAAAATCCACTGAGATTCCAAAAACAAAAAATACAAGAAGATGAAATACAATGAGCGGATTCTAATTGAAACTAAAATACCGATACCTGATTTATTCATATGGGGCAAATTTACCTCTAAAAATAAAATTGCAAATATATGCCAAACAAAATATTTTTGCACCCAAAAAATTAAAATGCTGTTCGGAAATTATAGGAACAAATATCAATATTAAAAACATGATTGATTTTATAATAATGAATGTCCACAACTATAGTAAACTGTTAACTGGAAATAAAACAAAAATATGCAGCAAAAGTTCATCAATACAAAATGAAATGAATATATGCTCAAACTAACTTGCCCCAGGGCAAAGAAAAAAAAAAAGAAGCAATTTTGACGCTGTTTCAGTTCAAACACTCTTATATGTCTATACACAAGATAGATCGCAAACATTACAGGTGTACAGGGGTATTAAGTGTTTGGCATATTTTAGAAACTTCTAAGCTTTACTGTAGTAAGGGTGATAGAGTAAATTCATTCAAGTTTCTCTTTAACTGCTAACATAGCACTAAAATGTATTTTTGTGGCAACATGATACATATGTACAATGTGGATAATAAAAGCAAATTTTTCAAACAAAATTCCATAATAAATTTATTTTATAATTAAGTACAGTGAAAGTAGAGTACTTTTGGGAACACTTGGAAACAGGTTTCTGGCGTTCTGATTTTGCCCGAAGATTGGTTAACTCTGTTGGGGTCTTTTTCCACATGAGATTCGCCGGTTTCACTATTTATCAACTATTCAATTGAAACAACAAAAAACAAAAACACAGAGAATAACAAAAACCAAAACAAACAAGGTTTTTAATTTTAGCATTTTGCAAATGACTACGATGCTAGTAAACTGTAAGGCTCAATTGGTCAAATAACTGATAAGTTATTAAAGTGACTTATTTAGTATTAAATGAAGTCTTAAAATGTTAAGAGATGCAATTTTATCTTCGAAAGGCAGCCCACTGTCGTCACAGCATTTGTGACAGTGGCGCTTTTAGGTGACGCCACACATATTTATCCAATGAGAAGATACTAAAAAGGTCAAGAGTCATGACTGTTTTCAGTTCAACGGTCAAGAGTCATGACTGTTTTCAGTTCAACGGTCTGCCTGCAAGGTACCCTTTATTTATCAATTATTAACTATTCATTTATTTGACAAACAGCCAAATACATGGACATAATCATAATAAATGGGTCAAATGTTTTTAACCATTTTACTTATGGAATGATTCACAACAATATATACTAATTAATAATGCTAATTAAGGCATGAAATAGTTATAAAAAAAACTTAAACGTTCAAAATACTTTTTTTTACTTATTGAGGTAATATGTGTTAAATTTGGTGGACATTTGCATTTTCATTAAAAAAAAAAAAAATCGCATATGATAATTAGAATAATTTCAAAGAATAAGCTTGAAAATGGCATACAATATTGAGTACACAAAAAAAATGTTTTAATGATTTTTTTTCAAAGGCAGTTTACTCAGCGTTTGTGATAAAAAAGGCATTTAAAAAAATTTATCGGATTCATCAGACCATTTTCCAATATAATTTTAAAAAACTAACGATGAAATGTTAACTTTGTGACACAAAAAACCCCATAATATTATTTTATTTAGGTCGATGTTCTGTAATGAATCCGAGGGTTTTCATGTGAAAAGGGGGTGAGAGATGAGCCACTCTCGTGACTTTAGGTGACTTTCCAATGTTGTTGTAGTTTAAAATCAGCAATAAAATGGTAAGATAAGGGAAGTAAGTCATCACTCTCCTTGTTCTCTCCAGCGTATGGTGGAAAACCAAGGATAATCATAAAACCTCATTAAAACCACTGCCGGTGAGCGGTACATTCAAGTACATGGACTTACGACCACTTTCATTCAGAGGCCTGCTTCTAAAAATTACTCATAGAATTAAACAAGCAATGGTGATATTGTGATATAGGAAGAGATATTATTTATAACATCGTAAGATCTAGAAAGCATACTCATCAATGTATTTGGAAATATAAAAAAATAAAATATACAAAAATCTTGAAAATGAAACAAATAATGGAGCCTGTTAATGGGACTTGTTCCCAATGGTCAACCCTGGAAAGAAAAAAGAAGAAAAACAAATAACCAGATAACTCGCCAGTCGCTATAGGGTGAATGTAACAACAGCTCAAATAAAACTGGTCTGATTTTACTGCAGGTTGATTCAGTACCAGACTCCCGAGTGTCATGGGTGAAATTTCTAGATGGGTCTCAACCTACTAAATTTTCTCATCTAGAATCTGTTCAAACTCAAAAATTAATTTTCCATTAATAAAGTAAAAATACTGTTAATATTCACTTAAACTTTCTAACTGCCACAATGTGACATATGCCAGCTAATCATGCTATTGCTTTGTTTACACATGCAATACAATTTATCAAATAAACCTATTTTTTTGTTTGTTTCTTTATGATAAATTTAGATTCTTATAAAGTTACATATATAAGGTATATATGTTTATGTATATTCGAAATTTTAATCATGCTTATATAATTAAGCTTAAACTTCCCTAAAACACTTTTTTTAAATTAATAAACGAAACCTGTTTTGCAAACCAGTGCAGAAACAGAGGACACACAGTGAATGGTGAATATTCACAATGGAGATAATTTCTAACCAGTAGAAGATGAATTAGTGCTTTGTATTTTTATCTGTTTTTTGTAAAAATTTTGTTCAAATTCTATTAGACCGGCTAAAAGATTTAAGTAACTGTATTAAAAAGATACAACACTTTAACTCTATCAAAGACTTCAGTTGGTTGATTGATTGGGTTGAACACAGTACTCAAGGGTACTTCACTTAAATTATGGTGGAGTATGAATAAGTACATTCTGTTTTAATGAATTTTTTTGGTACTTTCAACGTTTAATAAAGACAGCATGAGTGTGCTTGATACACAGGGGTTTAGCCAGAAATCAAAAGTATTGTGTATAAAATGGCCATTTCGCTTCACTGTTTGAGTAAGTGGGTGTCTAGTACTTTTAACAGTTTCCCTATCTCCTGCATGTTAAACTGTCTTAAAACAGACTGTCAAAATGAGATAATTGTTCAATTCAGGGTGCCCAAAGGACGGATGGACACCCCTCTGCCTAAACCTTTGTTGATACATACTACATTAAGCCAGAGGTGCTTTAAATCAGATACCTCTTGGAACCAGTTTGACAAAATTTGGATGAGTGTAATTGATTCATTTTACAGTTGAATTTATAACTTCTGTGCATACAGGTGCTTTACCTTATCAATATATCCTTAGAAATATAAATAAAACCACTAATAGTTTTCTGAAAACCTTTAGGATACAAGATGCAGCCAGGGTCGACCCTGTACAGTACAATATCAGGGTTAACCAGTCGATCCAACTGATTCAGTTCACGTTTGTTGGGAACTTGGGATTCCACACAGATGCTTGTAGGTCATATTTCAAATTTTTTTTGTTGAGATTTGATTCCACCTTCCTGTTGAATTCTAGCGTTCTCTTCGAATACTTTACTGTTGAAAGATTACAAAATAATGTCCCCTTTTTCAGATTTTTCTGAGGTTAATTGGACAGTATTTAAAAATTGACATTTAACAGACAAACACATAAGCACAAGGAAATAAAAGCAAGTTGAATGTTTACATAGTTTACAGTTCGGGACTAACAATTGTACCAAAAGTGGTTTGCCACTGTTCATAAATGCTCTGTCACACATCTCTTTTTATCACACAGATTTTATTTACACACTCTCAGTTATCTTTCCTTGTTTTGCAAAGAGTTATCCCCCTTGGTCCATAACATTTGTCATTCAAAGCCATAAACACTTCATAAAAGTCCTTTTGTTTTATAATAAAAAGCACTTCTTCAGTCCATACATAAGTTTGCTCAGAATATGCACAGCATAAATCAACCTTATTAATCTTTCAAATCTCAGCGTGAAAGAAAAGTAGAAAAGCATATGTTTTTATATATCTTTTCCAAGAAGTATAATGAATTATTCTGTCACAATCAAAAAACTTCAATTATGCTTTCGCAAATTCTTGATCATTCTAAGCACTTGCTGTCACACATAGGGTCACCAGAAAGAGTCTCACCCTGACTGTGAAAAACTCAAAATTAGAGTAATTTATCATAAACAACATATGGAGTGAAACAAAACTGATAAAACTTGCGCCATTCTGCCACCAACTGCTCTGTTCATAAAAATATAAAATCATCACTTTTACAGTTACTTTCACAACGGTTTTCAGCTCAATGCCATCTCCAGTTGTTATCATTTCTGACTTTATCGAACACCCCGTAGAATTCCACAGCAGTATGATGACAAATCGGACTCCTAATATTCTTGAAGATTGCGTCACGGTAAGTTATTAGCACAAAGTGATAGCACGACGGTATGGACATAGATAATACATATCTAAGCACAGGACATTGAAGACTGTGGTAATGTAACAATGGTATAATTGGTTATCTCTGGACCCACTTTGTAAGACTTCCTCAACCTGAAACACACACAAAGAAATGTGTAAATAACAGAACAATTTCATTTATTCAAGAGATGATGAAAATATCACAAAAAGCCCCAAGAGTGACTGCTTTATCGCCCTGACGAATTGATTGATTGAATGGTGTTTTTTGCCATGCTCACTTTCTTCATGGACAATTATATATACAATAGCACAACATTATTTAATCTGGTGATTGGATTTGAATCTTGTTATAACAAATAATAAAAAGAAGTTAATATTTTTTTCACTTATTCTACTTGTGTAAGAAATTTGTACAGGCTGATTCACAAAAGATGCTCACAAAGTCACAATTTGATATAAGAAATGATTTAAAAATAATTCAGGTACAGTGAAAAAAAAGGACCAATCAGAAACATGTAAGCACCTTGTAAATGGTGTAATGGAATTATGCCCCGATCACGGGATGTCATCGTCTTCTTCCCAGGGCGGGGCTGTGGGTAACATGTGCTGAAGTAATGAGCTGTCAGTCAAGAACACTTTGTCTGATGAGCTGTCATAAAACATGGGGAAGAATGGTGTGGAGGAGTCTGTGGGGGAGGGGGGTGAGGGTAGGGGGTGGTACGATACCCGTCTCTGCTGGGAATCCTGCAGGGGTACTGTCCCAATAACAATATCCAATGGAAGCTTTATTTTTCTCGCCAATCCTGACGGCCGAATACATAACTGAAACAGACAAAGGTTGAACTTTAGACTGAGCAAGCTTTTGAGCCAATCATTTGAGAATTCAAAAAGTTTTCCTTTCCTCAATTATTTTTGCATATTAAAAGTGAAAAACCTAGAGAAAAAAATCACTTCTTCAGGAAAACTTTCTACAAAAATTGTGCATGAAGATCAGTTGGGCCCAATGGAAATAATACCAGCATAGTTTGAGTGAAATACCATTTTGGGGGACCCTTATGTAGGATTTGAAGGAATTTTTGGTCTTTATTTATGTTCAAGAGAAATTTGACATTTCATCCAGGATTAATCAGGTGTAAAAGTAAATTATTCCTCACTGACCCTCATATATTTCTAAAAGCAATCACACTGACACAGGGATGTAGATTAATTAAAATCAATAATTCATCTATGTTCTAGATAACTCCCAGAGACAAGTTTCTTAATAAACCTTAATCTCGAGTTGTGTTATGGTTAATCTACAGACATCTTGATAGAAGGTAATTGCCATTATTATGGTGTATAAAAATATTGATAAAAACGTAGCTTACAAGATATTTGGCATGGGTTATGAATAAATCAGCCTACAAATATATATGTATACTTTCATAATATATCATCAAAACTTCAAATATAAAGTAAAAATTATTATACTGCTCTCAACAGAAGGCCTATAAGTACAATATTATATAGAATTGCCCTTCACAGCTATAAAACAGCATCCCATTGCCTTATTTTCATTTCTTTTATAGGATAAGTCATTACTTGTGTACTTACCTCCAGTATGTATTGGCAGTCTATTATTTTACAGCCTCGGAGGTGAGACGGCGGTACAGAAGGAATACTGAGTAATTCTCCATGCCAGCACTGTTTGCCTCGTGGAGAGATCGTTCCTTTATGGATCGTTACCAGCACAATGGTCTCTGTGAATCTCCCCCGATAGGAGTAATAAGTTATGTTCTGAAAATATACAAGAATTGAGAAATTTGTTAGTTGCCAAATATTGGTAACATTTTTGAAGTTTTTATTCTATAATTTATTTTGAAGATCTTTGAAATCATAATGGTAATAAGTTTTAGCGATATGTTATTTATTCTTACATATGCTCGGTATTGCCAGCAAAATTACTGTACAATTAGACTCAATCTGGATCTCATTTTCATTATATGTACCACATGACAATATTTTATAAACAATTTATGAGAAAGTACCCCAAGAGGACAACCATCTGAAATGGTCTAATTTTGTGCAGTCATCACGAAAATATAAAAAATAGCGTTTTACTTTCCGCAAACTGTAACTGTATAAGGTAAAAAAATATTAAACATGCAATAAAAATCACCAACAAAAAGGCCCTTTGGAAATTATAAAAGTGTTAAAAAAAAGTCCCAAAACAAAAGAAAAACCACAACCAAAGTGTCTTTTTACATTCTCACTGAAATACCATCTGCAAAACTATACAAAAGTAATTAGTGTATGCTTTCCAAATTACCACCAAGAAAGACTACTCTTGACATAATTTTGTGAGATTATCTCCCTTTCTAAAAAAAAGATTGTGGCACTGTTCTCTAGTCTTCCTAAATCACATTTATACAGTCTCTCTGAATATAAATATCAAAATAATGTCAGAACCAAAAGGAAAGAAAAAATCCACAGAAAATATGAGTAGGTTAGAGATTTTACGTTTTTGTTGATCTTATATCTGCATAATTATTCTTAATCCTCAAGGTATAAACTGGCATATCCACAGAGTCCTATAGAAACCACCTCTAGACTATAATGTATGAAAAAGACATAATTGTTGGCATCTTACTATTACATGTATCTCCCACATCTATGAAGAAGACGTTTAATGACTAAAAGTCCATACATGTAATTTGAAACATGAATTTGATACCAGGTAAATGCAACGTTTATAAATATTCTAGTTATTTACTTTTTATAGACTTTACAAATATTTCTTAGATCCTGTAATATAGTTGTAATATAAATTTAATCCAAGGCCGACGTGAGAATGTTGCAAATATCTATTAATTCCAGTTTACTTTTCTACTAGTTAAGTAAGATTTCTAGATAAGTGCTCCATTCCATTAACTGAAGTAATTAAAAACAGACACGTGGGACATTTACAGGTCTGTGAAGTTTTACAGCCATATCCCTTAGCATCTGGGATGTTATTTATGAGTGGTAATAAACCATATGGAATTATAAATAGACAGACTCCAAACAGACATCATATAAAAAGAGGAAACATAAAAATAAATAAGGTCATCAACTAGGAAGTTTATATCATTAGATAGTTATAACACTGTAAACAAGACTGGCAAATCCACCATTTTAAATTGTAAAAATTGCCTACATATCTGTTTACTTGGAGCCAACAGGAAAATTCAGAACAGATTTTTACACTAAAAGCATTAATGATTGTTGAAGGGGGGGGGGGGGGGGGGGGGGGGGGGGGTAG
>JAVFBW010165466.1:0-11425 GCA_034783835.1 Mopalia ciliata
GGACAGTTGTGTAGGCAGATGGGACTGTAAATTTCGAGACGGGTGTTCCATACACCAATGTGTCATTGAGCCGAATTGCATATATGTACATTGATGACAATGTGATTTCCATTCATTTGAATAACATATATGTCAACTCTGAAAATTATCTTTTGCGTTTCTTTTTTTAAAGAGTGTACATTCCGGAGATGAAATGTTGCCAATGCATAATAGCTTCTGTCGATTGAGTATTAGATCTCCGTCACGAGACTTTTTGGAAAGAAGCGCACACCTGCGTGTTTTAATCCCAAAGACCGCACAGCCTTGGTCAAAGCACTCAATGATTCAGAAAATGTGGAAAACCTCAGAACTTGTAAGAAGTAACGGAAACAATATTTTGGTGAAACCTAAAATCCCCTTCGGATGAGAGCCAACAATCATTTGTGTTCCATTATAAGTTATAACTCACATCCCCAATAGTTGAAGATTTCTTCACGATCATTCGGATAAAGATAATTTTAAAATCACATTTATTTAAAATCCTCTGAATAGGAAACCAAACAAAAGCGTTTAGAAATAGAAGCTCATTCGATCAAAACTTTTCAAACGTTGTATTCGCTGGGTTTCAATTCGCAACCAGATAGAGGGTCTAAAAGAGGACCAATTCATTTGTATACCAATAAGACCAATCTAGCACATGTCTACTCACCTCTAAAAAAAGATCCATTATAGAATACAAGAGAAATAAAAATCTAAACAACCCACTGGCTAAACCGAAAGTTCATTCTGTATCAGATATCTTGTAACCTCATTCTCTTTGTCTGTAGGTTACACATGACACAATGTGATATTAAGATTATTGTCTCTGGGAGGTAGGTTACACATGACACAATGTGATATTAAGATTATTGTCTCTGGGAGTTAGGTTACACATGACACAATGTGATATTAAGATTATTGTCTCTGGGAGTTAGGTTACACATGACACAGTGTGATATTAAGATTATTGTCTCTGGGAGTTAGGTTACACATGGCACAATGCGATATTAAGATTATTGTCACTGGGAGTTATCTAGATCATGATAGGATTCATCAATTTTAATTAATCAACACCCCTGTGCTAGTGTTTGTTTGTTTGATTGGATTTTGATTGGATTTTCCACTTCACACTGTTCCTTGCCTTATTGCGGTGGAAAACCGAGAGGGAACCTAGTAAAAACCACCGCCGCGATTGCCAGAGCCACATCTTGTGACTCATTCATATACCTGAGGGTCGACAGACGGACGTGCTCCTGTGGACGGTACATCGCAGTAGGCTTAAGAAAGCGCAGTCTCTAACCACTAAGCCACGGCCGCGGGCCCTGTGCTAGTGAGATTGCTATTAGAAATAAATACGTACCCGGTAATAGTCTAACTAGTGTCTCGCCATATCTACTTCAGGTGCATGTCAGGACAAAAATATGACGACCACCTGTGCGCATGACGGATACCCTGACCCCAATAACTGCTCAGTGTGTAGATGTCCCAGTGGTTTAGGTGGACCAACGTGTCAAACAGTGGCGCCATCTGACGGTAAGCGGACCACGTGTCAGTGGCTGTGATACTCTGTGCTAATGATATCTTTTAGTCATGAATCCTAAAAATATCAACTCTTATCTGTTTCTTCTTTATTTCTTCCGTGTTTCATTAAATTAATTGAGATAAACACTATGTACAAGAGATTTAATTATAACCAACACATAATTGGGAAATGATAACCAATCTAACACAAAATAGTTTATTAAAAAATGATGATGTTTCACGCCGTCTTTTTTATTGATCTCCTCTAGATGAATGCGGTGGCGTTTTACAAGCTAGTGACAAGGAGGCGTTCCTCCAGTCGCCTGGTTACCCACGTGCTTACAAAGCTAACTTACATTGTCATTGGCTGATTCAGGTGTGTGTTTATGTGGCAAATATCGGTACCCTAGCTTATTATTTAAAATGTTTGTTTGTTTGTTTGAGTAATGTCTTCCTCAAAAGTATTTCACTTATATGTTGACGGGTTATCCACTTGACTAATTAAGGAGGATTACAAGGAGGAAACCAAGTAAAACATAAAATCTTATAGGCACCATATAAGTAACATGTTCAACTTCTTTAAGTGTATGAAATATTCAATTCCTTTGAACATTTTTAGTGTCAAGGCGTAACAACAAAATGTTGATTTTGTGCCTTATTCCAGTAGCTGAAATAACGAAAACATTTAACTTATTTTAGTGAAACGAAAACAAAGCTAAACGACAAACCCCATCACGATTATTGTTTTTTCACTGTTTTATACCAGGCGCCACCTGGATATCGAATTTACATAGAGTTCGTGGAGCAATTCTCAGTTACTGAGGACCGGGAAACGGACGCATGCGCAGACTACATAGAGGTCCGCTATTACGACAGTTTGAGTTTGACTGGGGGCAGGTATTTATACAATATATTTTTATTTTCACATCATCCATCTTCAAGTTATGGATGATGATCTTGTGCAGATTATGCATGTTAAATTAGGCCTATTTTCAAATATCTGTCATTTAAAAGTATTCTATTTGCAGTCAATATATATAAACTCCATGGCCGCGATGTCAAATTTAACGATATGTTGATTCGCTTCTTGTCTTCGTCACAATTATTGTCCTCGAAGACTCGCAGTAGTGTAGAAATTTGATTAAAACCGGAAGCGGGCTTTCCTCCATGACTTTCGTGCAGCCCGCTTTGTCATAAACCTAGTACCATTTAGAATGTGTAAATGTAGTGATATTTGCTAAAACAGCGTAAATTGAGCGATGTCATTCAGCTGTACATCAATCAAATTCCCTTTTTAAATATACCAGTCACCTAATAAAGCAAACAAGAAAATTATAACCATACTAACAAATTAATCATTTTTAAATGGATAAAATTGTTCAATTTTATGTTAACCTACATAACAAATGTTATGAATTTTATGCACGTGCAAAGTAGAGCCCCTTCGTCACTTCCTGGTAAGACAGTAAAGGTGGGGGTTTACCCCCAAAGTTCCAAGACTGCGTTTAAAAGCTAGATGGTACTTGATGGTTACAAAATATATGGTAGACACATATAGTCCGTGGTAATAATATTCTAGTCGTGTTTCACGATTTAAACTGATAGTTAGATCAATTCTGGCACCTTGAAGAGGTTTTTTTAGCACAAACTATCGTTATGTATTTTGTTTCAGATTTTGTGGATATGAAAAACCCCAGGACACAATGATATCACAAAGTTCACAGCTGTTGTTGTTGTTTCGTTCAGATGAGGCGGGAAATGTTGGGTTTAAAATCAAATACCATACAGGTGCGTGTTGATGCGAATGTGTATGTTATTGAAATGTATATACACTGAGAAGACACTCTACGTCCAGCCGTATAAAACCTTTAAAAAGGCCTGAACCTGAATAAAAAATAAAATATTAAATCGGTAAGATCTAACCTTGTCAAAAAATATTCTGTCCTATTCATTGAATAAACACAGAAAGAAGGTTCCACACTGGGAGAGACCCGAGCATGTCCGGCCAAATCTTGTTCTCAAATCGGGAACTAATTTTAAATCGATTAAAAGCGAGTAAGGTATGCTGATGAGGGATGATTTATTTAGACATAAAAATGGACGTTAAGTACGTGGTGGTTTTATAGGGTCGATCTAACCCACAAGTGTTGAATTAAGAAAACGAAATGGTTTCAACCAAGGTCAGGCCATACAATTTCAATATTGGTAGCTCTCGCTTGATTCTGAAGGTTAGGAAGACTTTTAGAGTACGACGTTAAACACCAATCAAACAAACAAAAAAACAAAACAAACCAGATGAAGGCCTGTAATTAAATTGGATTCAATCGGAAATCGGAAGGGCGTCGTGTGGCAAATTACAACTGTAGAAAAGAAACATGTTCAGCTGCCAGGAAGAAAGTCTAATTGTGAATAATTCCCTAGTACTCCAGTCTATAGATGCTCATTTTTGTCTACTATCACAGATAATGGTTTCCTTCAGGTGAGAGTCCAACTTGACGCTTACAATTTACTAGCTGATGACGTCATCTTTTCTTTCACGTGTCGCTGCCAAACACCCAATTGACATTCTGACTCGTTTGGCGGGAAACCCCTCCATAAATGAAATAATACCTACACGCTTTCTTGTTATATAATCAACCATGGCGACCACAATAAAGAGGTCATTTAACGTGAAAGTCCCAAGATAACGATAGGTGGGAACCCTTTCTGACAACTGCTTGCACTTGGTCAAAACCTTTTTTCTGGCATTCAGTGCTGCGTTGACTCTCCTTTCAATGAGGACTTTCAATGAGGTATTCGTTGTGACAATTTATTCCTAATTTTCAGAAGCGTGTGGTGGTTGCTTGTCAAGCTCAGCTGCTCAGGAGAAGGCCTGCGTGCGCACAGTCACCTACCCGTGTTTAAGGAAGTGGCGGATTCGAGCCCGCGCCCCTTGCATCATGTGGTGGGGATGGGTGATAACCGACTGTGGTTACACGTAAGTTATTTTATTTCCAGTAATTAGATTCTATTGTTGAGATTCATTTGTAGAGAAGCTTAGGGGTGGGGATGAATCGGAGGCTGAGATTTAGGCTTGTCTCGGAGAGGTTACCACCTACATGAGATTATTCATCGGCATGATTATTCGACGTCCCTGCCCCAGTGTGATTCGCTTTTAAAAGAAAAAGAAAATCACATTCATGCAATGTATCTATTTTATATTTATTCTATATCAGGCCAATTATTTGCGGGGCAGTACTAGGTTTTTAAAAGTTAAACAAAATCAAATTGTCTTAAGAAACAGTTAAAGGAAATGCTGCTGATATACAGTCCCTAACATATTTTGAATTTTCTTCAAAATAAAAAGTCAAACAAACTATTTGTTTGTTAAAGTTGAAAGTCATTTGAGAAAATCAGATTTGGAAATCAAGTTTTCGTTTTGTCGAGCAAAACACGTATCCAATTTCAGCAGCGTCCTAGACCATGCCATTTAGTGACAAGTCTTGTGTGTCACCCTAATAATTCTACTACAAATGTGACGGGGTTGGCTCTTGCAAAGTGTTTTGTCTGTTTTCCACCGTAAGTAACGAGCAACGTGTGACGTGTGAAATGGACGATATTTCGGCATATAAGTGAAATAGCCTTAAGTACGACGTTAAACCCCAATCAAACTAAACATGTGCATTAGTTCCGGGGGTTTTGCGTTTAACACTTGATCTTCTAAGGACGGAAAATGAGCATGTGTTTAGTTACTGTGACTAAACAGTCTTGGACATAGGCCAGTGCATTTTATATGTTGTATATAGGACTGCTGAATGAGAGTAACGATTAAATTGGCAGGAGTAGCTTATATCCTAACGTTTGAGGTGGCGACTTGTGTACTTAAATATATATCTAAGGGAAATTTTAGAACCCGACCCCTAGGGACTTGTAAGATCCTTTCCGTCCGCCATCTCTTATCGCCAGCTAGGGTATTCCAAGCCTTTTTTCACGTGTCATTCTCATGAGCCTGTCGTTTGTTTCCTGTTAAGGCGGTGAATAAATGAGTGTGACAAGTACTCATGAACCTGTCGTTTGTTTCCTGTTAAGGCGGTGACTAAATTAGTGTCAAATGTACTCATGATCCTTTTGTTTGCTTCCTGTTAAGGCAGTTTGTGACTAAATGAGTGTGACATGTACTCATGAGCCTGTTTTTTTTTGTTTCCTGTTAAGGCGGTTTGTGACTAAATGAGTGTGACATGTACTCATGATTCTTGTTCAGAGTAGAGACCCGATTGGTTGCTATACCTATGACTTGACACCACTTGACAAAACCATAGAAAAGAACAGAAACAATATGAGGTTTTTTTTTTTTTTGTAGATACAAGACGTTAACACGTGAGGACAAGTGTTCAAGAACAGAACGGTACTGCTGTGAGAACTTCCGACTAGACGGAGGGACGTGTAAATGTAAGTGAGAATTTCCTACTAGATGAAGGAACATGTAAATGTAAGTGAGAATTTCCTACTAGATGAAGGAACGTGTAAATGTAAGTGAGAACCTCCTACCAGACGGAGGGACGTGTAAATGTAAGTGAGAATTTCCTACTAGATGAAGGAATGTGTAAATTTAAGTGAGAACCTGCTACCAGACGGAGGGGCGTGTACATGTAAATGAGAACTTCTGACTGATTGTAAGGACGTGTAAATGTAAGTAAAAGGCAAAACGGAGGGACGTATTAATGTAAGTGAGAACTTCCGACTAGGCGAAGGCACAGGATAATGTAAGTGAAGACTTCATACTAGACAGAGGCAGATGTAAATGTGAGAACTTCCGACTAGACTGAGGGGCGTGTAAATGTAAGTGAGAACTTCTTACTTGGAAGAGCAACGTGTAAATGTAACTGAAAGGCTAGATAATGGCCATTCTAATTTTACGGACATGTAAAAGGTGTTGACAAGCTGCGTATAGCTCACCGAACAGTGTGTCAATACAGATCACGTGTCTGATTTTCTATTCTTATATTTAAATCAGTTGGCAATAAAATTTGACAATTCATGCAAAGGTCCCTTCTTGTGAAAATGCAGTTATTTTTGAAAGTCTGTCATTTTTACAGTCAATTTTAGGATAAGGGTTAAAAGTAATTAGCACTAGGCATACGTACTCGTTAGTTATTACATGTGGTATGTTTGTGTTTTACTGTGAGCTTGAGATTGTTCTCACCTTGTTAAATCCCATACTTAATAGGGTTCCACAACCTAAATATCTTCTTTTTCTTATCCAGCGACCCTTCCTGATAACTACAAAGTCATTCCGGAGTATACGGGTGATGGCGAGGTATCACTTGGGGATAACGTTCCAGTGGTCCCCCTGAGCTGGTCAGCCTGGTCCCCCTGGTCTGTATGCACCAAGGCATGCGGTGGCTGCGGATTGAGGAGCAGAAATCGACAGTGCGAGAACCCGATTTACTGCCAGTAGGTATTCTGGTGCGAATAATACTAAAATACTCAAATCGTTAATGTGGATAACGATTTGACTAGCATTGGAGATGACAGTGTCTAAATGGGACATTGGCGTGGTTGTTGGGAGGTATTTGAAGAATACACCCGAAATGTCTCACTTTAATGGGTGGGAAAGAGCGCGTTAGACAAAGATGGCTCGATTGCAGTAATGAGACAAACTCTTGATTTAGTTTTAAACGAAGTACGAGTTAAAAAAAATTATAATTGACTTCACAATTCATCTACCAAGAACAACAAGAGAAATAAACTTGAAGAGGAAGGCACAATAAACTATATGATGTTGGGTATATTCAGCAAACACCAATTGTCTCGTTTGTAATTTTTTTTTGTGGTGGTGGTGGTGGTGGTGGTGTCTACCGGTTGTTTAGTACGTTCACGGTATAAAATAAATAAGAAAGCCGGGAAATCAAACAAAAGACTAGCGTACGCCGCACAAATTCTGTCTGACTGCCTGACGCCGCACACATACTGTCTGACTTAGACGCTGAACACATACTGTCTGACTCAGACGCCGCACACATACTGTCCGACTGTTTGATGCCGCACACATACTGTCTGACTGTCTGACGCCGCATATATACTGTCTAACTGTCTGACGCCGCACACACACTGTCTGACTCAGACGCCTCACATATACTGTCTGGCTCAGACGATGCACACATACTGTCTGACTGTCTGATATCGCACACATACTGTCCGACTGTCTGACGCCGCATATATACTGTCTGACTGCCTGACGCCACACATATACTATCTGACTGTCTGACACCGCACACATACTGTCCGACTGTCTGACGCCGCACACATCCAGTCTGACGCCGCACACACACTGTCCACCTGGTCAACTTTCGGGTTGGCGGATTAGAGGACTACGCAACATTCTAACTAGCGGGTCTTCAGTCCAGCAGGGCAGCGGAATACCGGTGCGGGCATTTGGGGGTTTGAATTCTTCGGACAAGTGAATCGTTCTCTGAAAAAAAATTTTCGTTGATTATTTATTCACAATTAAAAAAGACATATTACTGACTTGACAAATATTAACCATTGACATTGTATTAAAGGTGTGTGTTTTGTTTGGTGTTGTAGAGGATTGGAGGAGCAGTCGGAGAACGAGAGCTGTAACGATCAGGTTTGCCCAGAAACTTTCGTGGAATTCTGTGTGGAGAAATACCCGGTGAAGAGGATATGCAACCCGTGGATACTTACAACCTGTACTGAGTGAGTACCAGGAAAATACATTTGTTCTCTAAGTCACATTTGTTATCTTATTCACTGTCGACGGGCCAACAGGGACAAATTCTCATTGAAATACTTGAACATCAAAACACATTTAAAACCCAAAGAATTTCACAAAATATGTTTTAGGATAATGAAAAAAAATAAACAATAAAAATATATAATCCCATCAGCCAGCAAAAATTACTTTCTGGACAATAAAATTATATAAGTCTGGAGGCAAGTAAAGTTTTCTATATAGCTACAATAATATATACTTACAATTCTCTACAAAGTTCTTGTGAAGCAAATTAGTAATATATAGTGATCAGCTCAGGTAGCATTCCACTCTACATAATACGGAAGGCTTGTGCTTTATCAGTTGCAAGCACTTATTTTTTGTACGCTTTAAGTCCAGTGGGGGCCCCCGTCAACCGCACGCGATACGTAAGGGCTATGTGTAATCATGTAGAGTGGCTCTTTAGTTCATGGCCATTAAGGGCAATACGTTATAACGCTGTTTCTAAAGAGTAGGTGGTGGCTCCTTAGTACATAATATATTCTCCTTACTCTATCTAAGGCTTTCGCCCAGTTTCTCTAGGCCACGCAGTTAACGCTCAGAGCCACGGCCATCACGTCCAACCTGTGGCTTCACGTAGAGGGCGCTGCTCTCATCCGTTCCTTAATACTAAATAATAACTCTTACTTTTCATATAAAAAGGAACCACAAAGCCGCTCCGTATTACTGAATAAAGTACAGCCCTTACTTTTTTGTCACGAATGAGCCATCCCCCGCTCCACTCTACATGATAAAACATGGCTTAACTTATCATGTACAGTGGAGCCAGTTGCAGTTGGTTCCACTGTACTTATAGCGTACAAAATAATTCGTACTTGGTAACACACAGGCTTTCCTTATTATATGTATAGTGGAATCCTACCTCAGCTGCTCATTCTATTCTACTCAAATGAACGGCTTGCTAACTTAATATCTATAATAACCTTACCCCTCTATTTGTCTCTCGTGCGATGATTTCATATTTTTGTTTGATCTAGAAAATTGTCTTCATTTCTTTTCTTAGCTTTTTGTTTTGCTGCAAACTTCCCAGAAATCTTTATGAATGCCACTCGACATCTTTATGCTTGTATGCTCTGTGTTAAATGCCTAAAGTCTGATATCAGACCGGACGTATATTTGTCGCTCAGATATATACCATCTTTATATATTTCAGATATAATACTCGTATGACCACGTGCCATAAGGATTGTTGCCAAGGTTACGTTCGCGTGAAGGATCGATGTATCAAGACCCGGAAGTAAAAAAATAGGCTTTGTTTCAACGTTTAACGCTATATGTGATCATTTTCAAATATTTTAATAAAATAAATGTGAACGTACAAAAAATAATTTTACCGACTTTATGTTGAGAAATTAAACTATCCCTTTGTTTTAAGTTATGAACATACAATTTACTATGTCAGATTGAATTATTGCCGTTTACATCTGCTCTAGTGATCTAGTGGCTGAGCTATATCTGCTCTAATGGCTGAGCTTTATCTGCTCTAGTGATCTCGGAACTTAAGGGCTCAACGATTAAGAGAATCCAATCAATGGCATCTAGCATCTTCTCTTTTTGCCACGTGTTTTGCGTCCTGAACTCGCCTTGTATCTTGCCATTGCTATTGCAAATATTTCTTCATAGTTTCTTCCAGTGAAATGCAACCTTCTTTATTTCTTTAAGAAATTTTAGTTTTATTTTCATCCAGGACTGAAAAGTTCGAAAAAATCTATAGATAGAAGAAAAATCAAACAGAGTTAAATGAGATTTTATATTCCAGATTTCTGATCCATCAGGAAACAAAATTTGAGAGCCATTCGGAGAGTATGTCATCATCAAATAAGAATTTTGTAATGAAGGAAAAAATGTTAATATGTAAATTGTACCCGTTAGTTTTAAATCAACTTATTTATGTGCGATACACCATGTATGTATTTATAATTCTTGTGATATTCTTGGCCATTTACATTATTAAAATTTGTCCGTAACTAAAATCCATATCTGTTGTAAATCTTCTCGATATGACTTGGTGAAATCTGCATGGCTTACTTATGATAGGCTGGTGCCAATAGTGTTCGCGGTGAAATAAGGCAGACGTTGATCAAGTAATCATCTTCCTCTGCCATCAGCCTTGCATCCCTTATCGGACATTGACGGTCAAAGTGCACTGACAAGGAATCAACCAATCAAATGTCACTTTGCCTTTACTTTACAGTGAAAACAAAATTGTCCGTCAAGATGTTCGCTGTTAATCAATGATCAATGACCAAAGTTTTTGATGACCTTTAGCTTTATAAACATTATTTTGAATAAATATATAAAGATTGCTTGAGATCTGATTATATATGTACGGTTATGTTTACAAAGCTAAGTAACATTCGCCTGCCATCGGGTGGAGATGGGTGGGCTGAGAACACCACTGGCTTGCATTGACTGGATGTGGTTCAGTGGTGAGCGTGTCGGAATTTTGATGCTCCTTTGATAGACCAGGTTAATATGATCAAGAAGTTAAGGTCTAAATGCAGTGTCGATTTCCGAAAAGAAATGACACCCGCCATCCTAATTTGAGTCCTTTTCTTTCTTTCACGTTACATTTGGTGTCAGAAGTGGGAATTGGCGCTGTATTACGTCCTTCACTACCTGGTCATATTAACCTGGAGGTGAAGGGGGTTAAGGGAAACGCACGGCTGCTCCAGCACGTCAACATTATAGTACCTCAATGTGCTTCCAAACCGGCAAAATGGCGGCAGCAATCTGAGATTTACTATGCGCGACGTGAGTGACGTAATTACAGTTATCAAAAGTGTCAGAGGCTGGCCGTATTGTCAAAGGAACATAATTATTACTAAAGTCGTGTACGAAAATAGTTGATTTCTACAATGGCCAGGGAAAAATAGATAAATAATTAAAGCAAAATTACTGAGCTCGGCCACACTAATAAGTTATTTTTTTTACTTTTTTCTCTTATTGTGAATATTCGCAAGGGTTCATTTAGATTTGAGATAATCCTAGAACAAACTTGAACGGTCTCAACCAATCATTTCCTCAATTGCCTTATAAGACAGGTAGCCCACAACACTAGAAGTCAGAGAATCAAAATAATGGGGGGGGGGGGGGGGGGCGGGGGGCAAA
>JAVFBW010165477.1:0-20939 GCA_034783835.1 Mopalia ciliata
CTGACATCATTTTATAATCCCGGTGTATTCATATATACTCAGTCAAAAAATAAACTTCACGCTCATAAATTTCTAAATATTTTCTTGAAACTTAATACAAGGGATATTATTATTGCTGTAAGAACTTGTTTTCCCGAGATGTCACTCTACTATGCTAACGTGGGCTCAATTGCACTTGTCTCATAAAGTCACGTGACTAGGAACCCAAGAAAACAAGCTTTGTCCTTGATGTATGCTCACACGAACGGCATGTACAAACATACGAGCAGTGTGTCATTTTTTGACGACGACGGAAAAATGTTTGGTAATTTACTAAGAATCATTACACAACGCGGTCCTAGTGTGTGACCTAGCGGTCTATACGCAATGTTCTGGAGGTAAGATGGTGATGGGTTTAAATCAAATGGGTCGATCTGACCGGAACAATTCAACCATACATCATCATGATTTGCATATATGAAATAAATAATGAGTATATTTCAGTGTAGTTGTTTACACTCAGGCGAGAACAAAATTGAAATTACAGCCTATGTGCGAGGGCAAAGGTGGCACTTGGGCTGAGGGACCCGCGCAAACGTAACCCTCGCAGTAATGAAATGCTAGTCTCTTAACAATGGCACGAATTGTATAACAACACAGCTCGAATCTTAATTTAAATGGACCGTTATTACACAGTCGCAACCTAAGAGAGAATGGATTTAATTTCTTTGTTAAAATGTCCATTAGAGTTGCACCAGAATCTGCATTACTTATATTTATCAGAATGAATCCAAACTTTTTTCCTGTGTTAAGCCCCTTTAACGAGCAGCTAACATTGTAAATACCTTCTTTTTATTTTCGCTCAGAATCTTAACATTTGCATTGATCTGAAAGCTCTAGATGATCCTCTTTGGTCGGGAAAGGAGAACAATTTTATTGATCTTTTTTTACATTATCAAAAGTCTTTCTAGCAAAACAAGGCGATTATCGACGAGTCCATAGCTATTATAAGCTATTCTATTTTCTATTACTACTCAAACCATTTGATAAATGGCCTCAACTGAGATTCCCACGGAATGCATATTAAAGCAGAAATTGGATCTATTGACTACAATCTCCATTTATTGTTTAGAGGCCCCTTAACATCGCGTATCTCTTCTACAAAGCTTTTCTGTTAAATCTTGAAAGGTGTTTTCCGTTTGTAGTTGAACGGAGCAAATCTTGTAGTTATATGAACACCACTCATGGCTGGTGTGGGATAAGATTTTTTAAAGACAACCTATTATATAGACCTATAAGTGCAGATAATGAAGCAGGAGAGGCTGTTAAATGTTTCAGCAAAAGACTTCTTCAAACCAAAGAGTTTCAAGATTTAAAATTATCCAAAGCTGTGCATTCTATGATATCAGCTACGAGACCATGAAAATGGCATGAAGTCTGCCAATTAATTTGATTCGACGTACTTTCGTTCGCTTGCATTGTTGTATTAATTGATTATTTCGTTCCCAACATGAAACCGTGTAAACATTCAGACACAAAACATGTAACAGTATGAACTATAAAACTTTCATTATCTTCTGGTTTTAGTGCTTTAAATCGCAGGGTACATCATTACTCGGTTACACCATTGAATAAAAAAGGCACAATTTCCATGGAATTGTGTTAAATATATTTGCCTCTCAAGGGATCTTTAGTAGCGTCCAACAGTATGGCCAACGTACGTTTATGCACAAGTATATGATTTGTCAAATGACAAATACCGGCTGTATAATATCTGTTTCTATATACATTTGTGTTTATTGATCCGACCACTTTTAATTTCGTACTTGACAAAGGCTAATGCACTGAAGGGAAGGCTTGGCAAGAGTGCAATAGTCCCAATGTTTGGTTTATATGTAGGGCTTATATTGTATACCCGTATTTCATTTCTACAATTCCCTTTAGGGAAGGATGGTAACTGGTCTGAAAAGTCCAGGAATTCAGGATTGACTCAGTGTTTCGAATTAGTCCCCCATTTTCCCTGATTTAGTTCCACCATTGATTTGTTTGCTTGATTAATGTTTAACGTCGTACTCAAGGGCATCTCACTTATATGGCGACGGATTGTCCACTTCACATTGTACACAGCCTTATTAAGGTGGAAAACCGGGAGGAAACCTAGTACAAACCACCCCTGTGATTGCAAGAGCCACAACATGTGACTTGCTCATATACTTGATGGTCGACAGGCGGACTCGATCCGGTGAACGCAAAATCGATGCAGGTTCCGTTTAGGAAGCGCACTCGCTACCACTATGCCCCGGCCGCGGGCCTCAGTTCCACAAATGAAGCCATAATGCTGAAAGGATGAACGTACGTTTCTTCTGTATCTTTATTGTAAAATATCGACGTCTCATTTTGTTCTTTTCTAAGAAAACGGATGCAAAAAGTATGTTTGCTGAAGAATAAAATAAAGCCGCTTGTCTTGAGTTCGGAATGACCGCTTGCAGATACACTGTCGGAATGCCAGGTGAATATACTGTTCATACTGGACACTGATCGTGCCAGGTTTCGGTTTTTGTTACGCTTTCCGGTGGGTGATTTGATCGGGTCTGCGTCGATTGGGATATCTATCTTTCTCTTGGTCGTCATCTACACGCTTTATTCTTTATTTACAGATTTTATAACAACGTCCTGTGTCGCCCTTGACATCTCGACATGTCTGTATCTAACCTTTTGCAATCGCCAAAACATAGTTTACAAAACGAGCATAATCTGTTAACTTGAGATGTTATAAGTTAGTTCCGGTATATACTTTAAACCAAAACGTGTTGTCATGCTACACAGCGTTCACTTCTTCAACATTTAAGATCATTGGAGACAATTGACACCTCATTTAAGTGATATGAGCCTGCCACTATAACTGAAGATCGAACCATATATTTACTTTACTTATTTGGTACGACACAAATTCCCTGAAATATATTTATTATGATGGTTGGGATCGTAACACTTTTATCTCTACCGTAGGTTATTTCTATAACACTTTATTAGACTAGCTGATTAGTTCCTAGTCAGAAAGTGGCAAATTAGATAATTATGTCCCTTTAGGTTTACACAAAGTCAAACATGGCCGTTATCTGTTGCCGATGTTTGTTTGTTTGACAGCTTGAGTTTTAACGTCGTATTCCAATCCATTTCATTTATATATTGACAGATTATATATTTCACAATGTTCTTTGCTTAAATACTTTAGAAAACTGTGAAGGAGAAGAAACCAGTTAAAAACCACTACGCTAATGTGGGAAAATCGTGTGACTCGGATACTTGAGGATCGACAGACGGACTCAGAGAAAGGCCTATCGAAGTAGGATTAGTAGGCGGACAAGCTGATCATTAAGCTACGACCGCGGACACAGTTGCCATGTATTTAATCACCTTTTTTTTTAATAAGAATTGTTATGCGGCAGTCAGCAAAATGCATGCATACATGTGTTTTGTGCTGTAATTTGATTGGTCGATTAATGTCTGTTCAATATTTTGCTTAATATTGTTAACTTTTTGTAGAAAGTAAAAACAACTTATGCGGTCGAATTTTTACATTACAATGCTACACTCTGATTGGTCGGTTAATGTATGCACATTATCATGTTAAGCTGTTGTTCAACTGTTGGTAAAGTTTGTCAATAGCTATAACCAACAGCAGATGAAAGCTGGGTTAATTGGTCAGCAAAACCCCTAAATTAATTATTCCTGTACTACATACTGATTGGTCCATTTGCTTCCATCAATATAGTGTGTTAATCCGTCCGATTCGTTTCAAACTTCCTTTGTGGAAGCGTACAGATCAGAGAAAATTAAATATGGGATAGTGTTGAAAGTATTTATTATTCAGCATCGTGTTCCGAAATCATCTTGTTGAAATGTTACAAATCTACACGTTCCCTTAATTTTTGGGCTTAATTAGAATGCTTCTGTTTGTTCTACTAAGTAAACACATTGCTAAACAATTATTCATTGCTGAAAAAGTCTAAACAGACCCGATTGTAATTCGGGTTAGAAAGACTTGATCAATGAAACAAAGAATAACACCCAAGAAAGGCATGATAATATCTTTGAGGCAGCAGACAAAAATATTTTATTTTAACATGGAAGGAAGAGCAAACCAATATAGTTTTGTTTTTCAGATAGACCGGGAAGAATCAATATATCTTAATTTGGTTTAATGCAAACAACATATCGCCAAGGACAAACGCTTTTTCATGCGCCTTGCTTTTGAAGCGCGTGCCGTCTGGCGGTGAACATGAAAAACACTGCAACCATCGCCACTAGAAGGAGAACTGCTAGGACACCCACAGTGATGATGAAAGCAAGACTCTGCGTGCATGAATCGGGAGAACTGTCCTTTCGTCTTTCCAATTCACCTGTAAAGAAAGGCAAATGGAAAACCAGACGATATATTACTATCGTAAATCATGTGGTATCAGGTAAATGACTTCAATGATTTAATAGTGACAGGTTTAATCAGTAAATCCTTAAGTTGTATTCCCACAGTTTAATTTTAAATCACGATATCAAGGGATTCTGGTCACCTTTTTATCAACCAATGAAAATGCTGCAAATACGGGGAATCGGTACCCCTATATTATGAGGATATTATTATCATCTGTTTATTCTATTTGATCTAAGTAATAGACATTCACACTACACAACAGTGATGCAGTAAGACAAAAATAGAAAAATTCACAGCCCCTGCGACAAGAACATATTAGTTTCGATTTGTCTGCAGTTTGTTTGTTTGATTGATTGGGATTTAGCGTCGTACTCATGGGTACATGCAGTTCACTTATTTTAATACGACTGATTGTCCAATCCACATTGCTCCTTGATTGAATACGGTGGAAAATCGGGAGGAAAACCTAGACAAAACCACCCCAGGAATTGCCGTAATCACATCGTCTCACTCCGTCAAATACCTGATGGTCGACAGACAGAATCGAACCGGTGAACGTTTTGCTTTAGAGATCGGTCTCTTAAACCATCCACCAGAACTATTCCAGGAGGAGTCACAATGGGTCATTACCGCGTTTGCCCTTAATTAACAAACCTCACTTTTTAAAGGCTATTTTCGTTCACGACAAAACTAGCAACGGTTTTGTTGGCAATCAATAGTATTATACCTGAGGGAGATCCAGATTCGGGGATGATCTGTAATCTCGTGACCATCGTAAGAACCTTATCTTCGGCAGGTTTTGGTTTGGACTCTGATGCTCGCCTCTTCTTTTTGCCTGAAAGTTGACAGTTCAGCTGTAAAATACGAAATAACAGATCATCAGACACTCACTGTTATTTAAAAACAAAGCATGAACAAGATAGTTATTATTAGAGGTTTTCTTATTCCAGCCAGTGTGATACTGTGATCGCTCGAGTAATTTGTTTGAAAAATGTATTTAATATCCTCTTACGGGTTAATAAATACATCTTCAAAAAAAATTGATATTCAGCCCATCATACAAGGTATAGTTGGGTAATCTGTTTGTCACACAATTTCATTTTTTGTTTGCGTATCAAACTTTGAATGGCGTGTTCACTATGTGTAGACCAGTGATCTCGCTTGTAGCCCTTATCGTAAGGCCTGCCATCGTTAAGTGATATTCTAGCACACCATTATTATACGATACCGAAGACAGGAAACCAGCCTTATCAAACTTCCTCAAAATCAACAAATGAAGCAATTTGACTCACTTGGGGGTAATTAACACGTCTAATGGCGTCGCTTCCTTTTCCAGTGGCAATTAGGCTGGTTTCCCATATTCGGTACCATATATTATAACGTGGTAGAAAATGACCACCAACAAAAACAAAAATGGCTAGGTTATGTTGGAATATAATAAACATTCCAACATGAATTATTTATATTTGGCCGTTTTCTTCATGAAAGGCGCTATTCGACATTGTTGATAGAATGCATTTATTTTATGTTAAATTTCACCACGGTACATGCTGACTCGACCCGGAGAGTGTCAGCCGTTCTTTCTATAATATGTATACGATCGCTGTGGCACCGACCCCTGCCCTAACTCCCAGACCTCTTACTCGGATTACATGACCTACAATGTAATACTTGTCAGTACCAAATATCAACAACAATATCTAGTAAATAGAATAAATATTACTCACGCCATCGCATGGTGAAGGACAGACCTCAACTACACATTGGAACTGAACAGTGGATTCTGTAGAGCCTGCTAAAGCGAACACACTCATTGGGAATGTAGCTTCGATCCCAGAGGAAACAAAACCAGGCAACGGGAAAAGGGCTTCTTTTCCGGCCACAACACAGCTGTAGACACAAGACAAGTATGTCAGAAAAAGTGTAAGAGAGTGAAACAATACAGCTGTAGACAAAAGTTTATTAGGAAAAGTGTGAGTGAGTGAAACAACGCAGCTGTAGTAAGAAAACTAGTATATCCGAAAAAGTGTGAGAGAGTGAAACAACACAGCTGTAGACAAAATAAAGTACATCAGGAAAAGTGTGAGAGAATTAATACAGCTGTAGACAAAAGAAAAGTACATCAGGAAAAGTGTGAGTGAGTGAAACAACACAGCTGTAGACAAAATACAGGTATATCAGGAAAAGTGTGAGTGAGTGAAATAATACAGCTGTAGATAAAAGAAAAGTATACCAGGAAAAGTGTGAGTGAGTGAGTAAAATAATACAGCTGTAGACAAAAGAAAAGTACATCAGAAAAAGTGTGAGTGAGTGAAATAATACAGCTGTAGACAAAAGAAAGGTACATCAGGAAAAGTGTGAGTGAGTGAAACAACACAGCTGTAGACAAAAGAAAGGTATATCAGGAAAAGTGTGAGTGAGTGAAACAACACAGCTGTAGACAAAAGAAAAGTACATCAGACAAGTTTGAATGAGTGAAACAACACAGCAGTAGACAAAAGAAAAGTACATCAGAAAAAGCTTGAGTGAGCGAAACAACACAGCTCTAGATAAAAGAACATTCCTTTGTTTCATTGGGGCTATGATACGACATACTTGAGATTGTTTCGCTTATCTGACGGCGTAAAAGCCCATTAAATGAAGAAATGCAAAACCACTGGCAACAAACACTGAAACTGCGCAATAGTTATTATTTTGTTGCATATGCACATAGTTTTATTAATTATCACCTGTTATACACATATGTATGTAATCGTGTATCTGCGCTCTCATATTTTATAAAGCTTTCTTTATGTAAAGATGTTATTAAAGAAATAAAAGCCTCAATTACATATATGAAAATTATTGAAATCCTTCCGAGATGTAATATACAGTGAACGCGTATTAAAGACCAGTTTCGAATTAAAATATATAAAAGGAAGGCAGTTGTTACCGCCTTTAAAAATTTTACAAATTTTGAGTGTATATATAACTATATCCTAGTAGTGTTGAGCTATTCAATTTTAAAATAAGAAAATAAATATGCACTTTGCTCATATCTCCATATCTGTCGATTTCAGTCTATATCCAATGTCTATCACTTTTCCTAAAACCCCTAACTATCTACAAAACACCTCCTTTTTCTTTTTTTTCTCTCTGCTTTTAAACTATCCGAGAACGTTTTTTTGTTAACGGACTCATTTTGATTGGTCAACCCAACTATGGACTAAAGAAACATACCATTGGCTATGATATTTGATTGTCAACTATACAGCTACCAAGTGATAGACAATCGTTTCCAAGCTCAGGTCACACAACGTGACTTACAGAATTAAATGAATATATAATTTTTTCGCTTTTCAGAAAATAAACACTATACTGAAATTCATTCCATAACAGCTCTACAAACGGCTAGTTGCCGTCAACGAATAAACACATCAGCTTCACTGATACTTGGTAACTCATTCGCTGTATTACAAGTTATTTCCGGCGTCAGACTATTGATAAGACATGGCGTCTATTAC
This sequence comes from Mopalia ciliata, assembly GCA_034783835.1. Classification (NCBI taxonomy): domain Eukaryota; kingdom Metazoa; phylum Mollusca; class Polyplacophora; order Chitonida; family Mopaliidae; genus Mopalia; species Mopalia ciliata. Next base: position 7,915 of record JAVFBW010165477.1, read on the forward strand.
TTCATCATTATATTGCATGTCGACCATAATGCGACAAGCTATGTACTCGAAATATGTAAGCTGTCACATGGAACTTCTAAAAAAACCGATGACCATCTTAGTTCCCGTTCTAGATCTACTCACTTTCTCCCCCTGACTCAGCTGTCAGGCATTCAATTCCAATATTGCCTGCTACATGTGTAAGTTTTAATATCAATCACGGAATTCTAAGCTCGTTACTGAGTAAGAATTCAATGGATCTAGGCAGTGTTTGATATTGTTTACTAACCCGTATAAGCTAAATACCGCCCGGACAAACACACTATCTTCGGAGCCATAATAAGCTTCCGATTTCGTGAATTATACTCTATCCTGTGAACAGAAAAAAAATGGTCAAAGTTTTCTTTTAGAATAAACTTACAAGTTCTCAATAATGGCAAGAGAGACGTTTCCACTCGTGACCGTACACGATTTCACCCGAACACCTTGCTCGTCTGAAATTGAACAATACTGTAAAGTTTAAGGTAGGTTCTATAATTATTTTAAAAAAGCACGTATATCCTATTGTGGTTACCTAGCTCTGGTTCTTTCAAGCCAGTAAACACAAAGTCCGATCGGTGGTCTTGGTCGACTCTACACCATCTATATTAAGTCAACATACAGCAGGCATGTTTTAAATAATTTCCCACATTCCTATTGTAATCATATCTTAGTGACTGTTCATCAAGATCGGACTACAATGTGAATGTGAAAGAAAAATCTCAATGATGTTCTTTTTTTTTTTTTTTTACTCTGTGGCTACATTAAGTTTTATAAATGGCGCTCTGGAAGCACCTTTTTGAAAATTCTCACCGGACCGGTTAAATCTCGCTTGGCTTAGAAACAACCAATGGCTAATCATGTGACACGTTTTGCGTAAAAGCAATCAACGTAAATAAAAGCGGCAGAAAGCTGTTGTCTTTCATTCCCATATAAGGGCCATTTTCAGATAAATGAACAGATAACGGTAAAGACATTTTTCAGCCTGTTTAATCTTTTTTGGTTACTTTTAAAGTTTATTTTTGCAAAACATCATAATTGATTTTCATGATATACTTCTTTTTAAAAACTAAAAGTTGTCATAAGCTCTCAAAAAGCTTTGAAAATGAAAAAAAATCGAAAGATTAAAACAATTTTGTTTTCACTGTTATCACGGAAATTGGAGCCAAAATATAAATAAGTTTAAATTCCCAAAAGACTTGACTTCAAATATGCTTTTTACTCATTCTGATACATTGGTACATTTAAAAACAGAAAAAAATGTTTCGTTTTGAGATTTGTCTCTACCGTTATTATTCATTGCACTTGATTAATCAATTAAAAACAAAAAATACAGAGGGCACTGCTGTCATATTCGAATGGGCCTGGATATGGGAAGCCATTATTAATTTGAGCTGGAGGCAGAGGACTCTTAAACTTTTTAAAAAGCTTTTTATTTTTTTTTTCGTCTTCACCGTTATTTGTACATTTTTCTGAAAATGGCCCATAATCATGAAAATTGTATGTTCACTGCATGTGCAGTATATTTGGGGGGTTTGATGTAGCCCTTGACAACAACATCAAAAGTCATTGAAAAAAATTGGGATGGGCATTTGGCTTTGCCTGAGATATTTATAATATATACCTCTTTCATAAGCTGTTTTTTTTAGGAAGTCTGTCACTGTTGGCTTCAAAAATAAAAAAGATCTCCTTATCAAATGTGCACATATTATTCAGGGTGACATGCTTAAACCGGGGCTATTTAACCAAGAAAGCTTGTTTATTTGGTTGTAAGATTTATCCTACTTAATGTTTGTTTGTTTGTTTGATTGGGGTTTAACGTCGTACACAAGGGTATTTCACCTATATGGCGACGGATTGTCCACTTCATACTGCACCTAGCCTTATCACGGTGGAAAACCGGGAGGAAAACTCGTAAAAACCACCCCTGCGATTGCTAAAGCCACAACATGTGACTCGCTCATATACCTAATGGTCAACAAGCGGACTCGATCCCGTGAACGGTATAATTGAGGGTATTTTACTCATTCCTTGACTAGCCTAGTGAGCAAGGGAAGCAGTCCGACACGTCGCTGACGACAAACAAATATACGCCGAAAAATAAATAGTCACAATTATGTACCTATTATCGAACCCTCCGATTAAAATAGACAATCCTAGTGGAATTTATACTTCTTAATGCTGGAGAAAAAAAATTGTCTCATAGAAATGTGAAAAATCTTTTAAAATTTCATAAATCCCATGTAAACAATTGTATGCAAGGTCTACATAATCTAATGAAGACAATCAACACAGTAATTGTGGCCTACCAGCATCTGTTCCATTCATCGTAACCTTCAAAACGACGAAGTCTCCGAATGTTGCCTCAATAAGATTTGCTTGTGTTTGTGGGTCTATGAGTTTGAGGTCATACGTCATATCCGGGTCACCTATGGCGTTCACAACCACGAAAGTGGGTATACCACTATATAAACAAAACAAAGCATTAAGAACAAACTGTTATTTGTAGATAACCGTTTTTGTAAAAGAACACGGAATAAGTGAAAGCTTCCAGTGGTATACCTGTCGGTGAGTATAAAATGACATCCAACATTTCTTTTTAATACGTATTATAATTGCTTAATAGTGTTCATATTTTATCCTAAATTATTGACATACCAAGCGCATATTGCACGATTCAGTTTTTTCTTGTTTCGAATTGGTTAAAATTTGGAGAAGTCTAGTAAGTAAGGGCTTGCAAGGCTCACCATTACCTTTCAACTTAAGTTAATCCGTCGTTTTCGAGTCGAATAGCAAGCCTAAGAAGTTGAGAACGGTTTTACTCGCAGGGGTAGGAGAGGAGGAAGGAGGAAGTGATGTTCGAGCTAAATATGTGTGCAGGGTAGGAGGGGGGAGTAGGATGGGGAGCTAACTATTGTTCCAATAGCAGACCGGAGAGACTTTATTCAATGGACGACTATCAGGTCCTATCGTGGTAATATGTATTGTTACAAGTAATGTCGACAAATTGTATACAATCTGAACAACAACTATGACAATGCCTTCACAAAGATCAACTTGAAATCGATATCAGACTCATGTGTTTAATTTAACATCTGAGATTAAAAAAAAAAATTCTTGCCATTCTCGCGATAAGCATGATCATTCACAACGATTCAAATATCGAGAAACTCAATCACGAGATTGTTTGTTTGTTTGATTTGTGTTTAATGTGGTACTCAAGGGTATTTCACTTATATGCCGATTAGAAGTCAAGTGAGTTGCTCTGTGTAAAATAAATCTTTACCAAAGCATTTACAAAATTGCATTTAACAGGGATATCTGCATGATGTATTTTTTTAAGCATTTAATGTTTCCCGTCTGTTCTCGCGATAAGCATGATCTTTCAAAACGATTAAAATAGTGAGAAACATACTTACAGATTACCTTGGTAGTTAATTACAGAAGACAAAACCTCTATTTCACCGACTGAATAAGAACATTTGAAGAGAAACGTTGGGTCTGTCTGCAGATAAACATCAGTAACCTCTTGGAGAGATATTTGCAGCCAAAATTCTGGTTTGTTGGCGACCTATATTTGAAATAAAATGACATCAAACTTTTGAATTAACAGAAACGAATAAAAATGTTTTAACCCCAGGCGCTGTATTTTGTGACTACTTGTTGTATTTTATGGATAAGAGACTAATGAGAAATGTTAGCCTCTGTAAATGAAAATATTATTAACTTGTTTGAAATACCTTTGTTCGTCTTGTACCATGTGTGCATGGTCCAGAGGTACCAGACAAAAAAAAAACAAGACATTTAAAGGTAAGGTGTAAAAATGTAGTACTGCAAATGTGATAAGATACAGTGTCATAATAAGTATTATGTTTAACAGTGGTCTGTGTGTCGTCTTCATGTTGCCTCTTAGCTCAGAGAGCACCAAGGCAACTGGGAGCTTCATCCTGACTCTCGGCACTTGATTGTTGAAAAACTTACCGGCTTTAATATATCACAGTTGTTTCGTATATCTGATATGACCATCTCCCCAGTAGCGGTCACATTTGATGTTGAGCAGCTATCCCTTCCTTTTGGGCTGAACATGGACACCACGTTATTGTTGCTCGGATCGCTGTTTGTATATGTTATTGATACCATACCAAGATAATCAGTGCCGCAATCAACCACGACTATATTTAAAATAATGTGGAAGCTTAATGAATCCGCTATAAACGAACGACAAGAAAGAAAATAAAACACAGAGACTACAGGTAGAATAACTATCAAAGAATTAACTCTACGAAATGCTGTCTGAATGTGTATTAGAATTAGAAACTCGCGTTTATCTATATTAGTCACCAAAGTGATTAGGACTTAATATATTATTATAAGAAGATAATCTGACAGATAAGTTCTCAGATCGTGGCCTCTCACGTTAGTTTCTCTATGGGGAAATTCCAACTTCACTTCACGATGTACAATCTTATTAACATCACTTCTAAATAAGCTCCCGGTAATGTCTTTGTCTTTTATCTAAGAAAAATATTGGATTCTATGGATATCATAACCCCGTGAAGAAGTTGTTTTCATATTCGTATTTTCATTGGTGTTTGATGTCATACTCAGAGGCATTTCACTAACATGTCCACATCTATAATTTTACTTATTCTATCATTTAAAGCAAGGTGGAAACCCGTAGGGAATTTTACAAATATTTTGGCCAGCGAAACCTTTATCAGATTCTTTCAGTTTATTAAATACTTACAATCTTCTTTATTGGCTACTATGATAGATTGCACCTTCTGTAATATGAAACAAATTATCAGCATCATTATCAAGGATATTACATAACCGGCATCTGCTGCATTATTATATTTTAAATCGTCATCTTACTGTGACATTATCGTTTGTTACTTAATTATTGGCGTATTATATCAATATCGGATGTAAATGCATTTTGGGTATGTTATAACGATCAGTGGTTACGGCATTGTTTACATCTTATAATAATATCGGATGTTAATGCATTGTTGGCATGCTATAACGATATCCGATGTTTCAAGATTATTTTTATTCTTTTTGCAATATCAGTTGGTATGCCTCATAAATATTTCATTCTGCTACCGTTTGTTACTGTATTAATATGAGTATTTTATCACAGTATCACACTACTGGTAGAAGCTATTTTCTATTATCAGTTAATTTTATAACAGTATTAACCATTATCTTATTGTTTATATTTTTGTTATATTCTCTGTTACAATAAAGTTCTTACCGCAGAGAGTGCTAGGACCCCTATTATGAACAACAGTGCCTTCATCATGGCGTCTTCTTGATATACCTGTAAAATATGTTTACTTTAATATCTGCGACGAGTACTAATATTATACAACTATGCACACAAACAGTTAGAAAATATCGAGTCGACTGTAACTATAAATCTAACAATAATATTGGATTACCACACATATAAAGACGTTTTGCATGTATCCAAAAACATCTATCGAAACGCAAAGGCAAATTATACGTGACATTTGTGGATTTCAAAAAAGCGTTTGACAGCGTTGAGCGGTCTAAACTATTTTACATACTTTCCAAGCATGGGTTAAAAGGTAAAATATTTAATTGTCTTAAAGCTGTTTTCAAGGAAGTTAAAGCTTGTGTAAGATGTTCAGGAGAATTAACGGAGACATTCCAATGTACATTGGGCGTGAGACAAGGATGTGTCTTAAGTCCTTTGATGTTTTCATTATTCATAAACAAATTATGTACTGATGTTTGTTTAGAAGGAAGAGATGGTGTTCAGCTGTACCCTGATATTGTTGACATTTTTGTTCTCTTATTTGCCGATGATATAGCTTTAATTTCATATACGGCGCCAGGTTTACAAAATCAGCTAAATGTGTTAAATAAGTATTGTGAATCCTGGAAGCTTTCTGTTAACATATCTAAAGAAGTAGAAAATAACTAATGGATACGTCAGCTGTTATGGAATGAGAGCTACAAGTTGTCCAAGGGAATATTTTTTATTTGTGCAGGCAAGCACCATTGTATTTCTCTACATTCAAAATATATTTGTATATGTTAAGAAAAAAAAAATCCGGATTCACCTTAATAATAGCGCCCATTTTACTAGGAATCTTCTTTACCGGATATCCGGATTCTTGTTAAAATATATAATCATTCGTGCTCTTTTAAATTTAGGAATCCTTGTTTAAGAGATATCCCTTTCCAGTTGTTGTAAATTTAGGGATTATATGTATATATACATGTATAAATGTGTGTTAAAACAGCACAGATTCAATGAATGCTTAATAAATGATGAAGAAAACAGTGTACAGCATAAAAATGTAAACACATTTAGTATATACTTGATGAAATAGCTTGTTTTAATGACATAATATTATTTTTGCATACTGTAATCGATATCTGTACATTCTATATATGTTATTAAGTTAAAGTCCACACAGCCTCTTTGGAACTCATTGTAATGCTTGAAGAGATTCCCTGTGTAAAAAAGTTTTTTGACTTCAACTTTGGTTAAACGACGCCAACGAAAAGAATTGGTTTGAATATGATTAATTTATTGTTTATTTTCGCTCAAAGTTCAATGGTAAATTAAACATGTGAATGACATAATAAATGGAATTTACAGTAAACCCAATAGAGTATGTGCTCGGTGAGGTTATAATGAAACTAATTTAAATTTATTGCATTTATTAGGATCTTTTTACTTTAATTTCAAAATGAGTAAATGTCAACAGAAATTTTTTTATTGCATTTTTCATTGTCTCAAAGTGTATTAGTCATTATACCGACTACACTAGTTCACCGAGTAGAATAGTCCTTGAACTTGTAAATATTGTCTCATTTTAAAAATATTTTGATTAAAATGTTCCCAGTGGATTGTATGGTCTATCTCACCTTGGAAAGACTTATAAAAATGTCAAATAAAACTTCAAGGACGAACTTATAGAAAACAAAGCACCGTTTACTAGATCGGATTGTGCGCTTTGCAATGGTACCCAAGTTTCTAACAAGAATAGTTTTCTAGAAATACGCCTTAGAAAATGTAGAGTCTGCTCAAAAGGGTTATTCCAGAAAAAGGCAATTAAATGTTGCGGTTTTATATATGGGAAAACTTAATTATAGACTCAAATTTAACTGTTTGAGTTTCGATTTTTTTTATCCAACATATCGTTTGAATACCTAACTTTTAATCACTGAATGGCAAATATGTTATTCAATAGTTAATATAACCATTGCTATTACAATAAAAGTTGATGTTTTTTGCTCTACATGGAAACAAATGTTTCTCTATAGGGCAAAGAGAAGACATCGTCACATGTGTAAGGCACTTCTTATACTCACTCTTCAACGTTAACTGAGCTAATACTCTGGTGTAAATGGCATTGAAGGTAGTGCCTATATCAAGCGAGATTTTCAGATAGAAAATATATGCCAATTTTTTGTTATGCTACATTGTCTGTATAGCTAGGATATACAGATGTTGGCGAATGTTTGTTAATGGAGCTCTGAATCCAATATTACGAACTCTAGAAAAGTTTCTTTCTGTTCGGCTTAAATATTAAAGGTGTAGAGATAATTGGCTTATCTGACTATAAACTACAAAATAAAAGAAAATAAAGGAAAAATAAAACTAAAACATAAATTTCAAATAAATGATAAAAAACTAAAAAAGAACTTACCGCTGTGTTAGAAGCATACAATCTGCTTGCAGGCCCGTGCGTCAGTAAGTGGAGTACTTTGTCATTTCTGTTTTTTTTATATCACCTTAGTCAATCGCCTGTTTTATAGTTACAGCTTTAGAAGAACACGCCCGGCCAATACCCATCCTATTCAGATCAGGCACGTTTGTAGACAATAATACTTTTCTTATTTTTTATTTCCAAAAGGGGGGAATGCCGGATTTGTGTCATATCGGCTTGGTTATATTTACCTGGTCGAGTCCTGGCAACGTATTAAGACACATGTGCTTGTTGTTACTTCTGTTACTTCTGTTACAATTACATCTTTTGTAAATCGGCTTTGTTTTCATGACAGATAATTATTGTCTGCTTTTATTAAATATTAACAGTGTTTTGTGATTTATATAAACATTGAACCTCTGGGAAAATGTTTAGGATGGAACATTTAGAAACCTTTCTGATATGTTAAGATAGCCGTATGGTGACTGAGCCCACGAGAGCATTTACTTCGTTAATTAAGCCAAAAGATGTCCGAAACGAGTTGAAAGATAATCAAATTCAGGTGGCAGCGGTTTGTATGTGTATACAAGAGCATGATATGATTTATCGATTTTAATTTATAGATATGCCGGTGCCGTTGTCATTCCATTTTAGAAATATGCGAATGTTTATTTACAGAAACAAAAATGTATATGCCTTCGCCAGGATCAAAGTCTTAAAACAATTAAACTTGTTGTATCGCGAAGTTTGTCCGACAGATCACGTAGTAGTGCCTCCTATATATGATATTTACTGTTTATGTCTTATGTATATCGGTCTACAGTCTAAAATAAAAATAAATGAATATTAATACATATCACACTATGTTCAATAAGCCAATCAGTTTGAAGACAAACTGAGCTAGATTTTAGTCTCACTTTGATTACGCCAATGAATCGAAGACAATTGATCACTATAATATAATGTTGTACCTTAAGTGCTTGTGAAATTTAAAAAAAAAAAGATTCTCAGACGAAATTCATCAACCTAATAAATTATTACGATTTCTGGTTTGATATTTGCTTGTCTTATCTTTGTTCGAGTGTTATGTTCCTTGTATAATTTTGTAATGAAGCGGAATAGTTATTTGTAACTTGGCAAGCTTTATTTTTAACCTAAAAAGAAAAACACTAACAAACGTAAAGTTATAGATATACTTTTATGTTACTATCACAGAGGAATGTTTCGTTTTTAATTCGAAAATTTGAATGAAAAACATTTGAATGTAAGAAAAAAAAAAACAACAACAAAAACACACTTTAACTTAAAAAGCTGTTTTTCTAGGAATTTTCCTGAAACTATCTCTGGATTGTAATTTGCCGACGACGTGACATTGGCCAACAAAGAAGACCCTAACCGGATGCTTCTGGGAAGATTTGAAAGCGTATGTTTAATTAAGCCTTAGCAAAGGAAAGCTTCAGAAGTTATAACAAACTGCTATTTTTAGCATTCTCGCCTTCTACAAATATTTGAATTTGTGGCTGTGAATTGTTTTTTTTATAAGAAGATGCAAAAGCTTTTAGAAAAAAACAATTTGTTCAAGAGTACTGTTGATAAAATTGTTTGTTTCTATATTTGTCAATGAAATCAACACAAGTGTAAAAACCGAGGTCTGTATTCAGGAGTAATTTATCCACGTATACCACGGGAGCGTATAATATAGCCTTCGTGAAAGGGATTTCCAAAAAATACATTAACAGGCGTAATCGAATATCAGTATTCCACACTATAATCGGGTAGCCTACAGAAATAAATTGCACGAAAAATGCCACCCAATACAAATTTTATTAATATTAGACGACATGTGTTATACTTTAGCAAAAAAACCTAATTCTGGCATATTGAAATCGAGGAGAAACATCCTTTTACATTTAACATACAGCATTACAAGAATATTATTATACACATCGGCTTATATAATTACATGATCAACTTTCCAAAATATCTGACCAATACATGGACTATTTAAACAAGCAACAATAAAGCTGATCATCTAGATATATATAGCATTCTAGATACCCTCAACAGAGTTATAAAGGACGCATGGGGGGGGGGGGGGACCTGTTGTTACAAGTAACGGATCAAACAGTGAATGGAGTAAAAGGTCACATTAAGCCGTACGTACACGTATACAAAGTCTGTTATAATATATGTCATTTAGACATCTGTCGGATTTAACTGGATGTGTCCGCAACGTCAGTACTAGTATACTGTATATATCCAGTATAGTTATAAAATTAAATTTAACGTATTTTGAGTATATTGCGTTTCTCCGTATAAGACATTCCTTTAATACAAAGACTGTTATAATTTTTCACTCACAATTCTAAAGTAACACAGAAAACAAGTTTAAAAAATTAAACAGAAATAGATATCCTATCGTCATTAGTTTACAAACATTTAACAGGAATAATTATCAATATGTTTCAAAATTATCCATTACACGAGTATAGTACATAATATATATATATATATATATATATCTTTATTAACCTCCAATTTAGGAGAAATATAATTATAAGTTACAGGATGATTTAACATTTTGACATTTAAAACATTTTCAATGACTTAAACGTGGACATCTCATAGTTTGTACACATTGTAACACCACGTTATACAACTTTAAGTTTCTGTAGTCATACATTTTTGATACAAATTGACAACTTTGGAGTCTGACATAGTTTATGTTCTCTAATGGAAAATCTAAGCCCATAAGTATTAAGAATACAATTTCTGGTGATAAACCATCTGGGATAGGGACATAACTCTATCATCTAACATTTTCCTCTCGCTGGTCAGAGCAGGACATGACATAATAAAATGATAGGCATCTTCTATTTCACCTGACTCACAAAGTTCGCTTCATGAATACTTGGTTTGCTGTTAACATTCAAAGCATTTGTACCACAGAAAAGTTTGACCATTATTGTAAAACATCTTTAACATGCCTGTTCTAGGTGGCGAGTTTCCACCAAACAAATAATTTATTTTGAGGAATTACACACCTGAACAACTGCAGTTTACTATATCACCGGAGGTGAAACCTCCATTTAGCATGTTCTATAGGATTAAGAGCGTTAATAACTGATTTATGCCATTCACTTTTGGAAAAAATAACACCTTGTTTAAGTGCGGCCCCTAAGTTTTATTCTAGCCCGTATTTATAGTTTGCCACACGAACATTAATTTCATTAAATCTATGTAACTATGTATAGGTCGCCAGCCAAGAATATCTGTGGAGGCTATGTTACATGGGTTAGTAGGTAACCGTTGTATTTGCCTGGCCATATCTCTGTGATATTTCTCCAGACATTTCATTTCATTTTTGTTGTAAACTGTTACTTGGCAACCGTAAGTTATGGTTAAGACACATACAGCCCAATATACTTTTGATGGTACCAGGAAGCTACGGCCGGAAGGATGTAAGCCATCAGTTTCTGTGGCATAGAATTTCCGTCTTCCCTTCAGAGTTCCGAGCATGTTTGGAATGCTCATTTTGTGTAATGACACTGACGTGTTTGTATTCATCTAATTCAAATACTTGTTCGTTCCAAGTAAAAATATTCTTGTTTTTGGCGTTCATTTTTTTGTCTTTAGTTTCGCTAATGACCACAATTGCAGACTTTTTACTTCAAATTTAGAGCGCCACTTACAGCTATACTCGAAGACAGTTGGAATGTTCTTTACAACTGCTGTATTTTTTAGAGCCAAGCATGCGATATCGTCCATAAACGCAGGACAGGTGCAATTGATATCACGGATTGTGCATCCATAATTACTGATACACAGTTCCTGAAGAAGATCATCAATAAAAAATATGTACAAAACCATTGATCAGACCCCGCCTTGTTTAACACCTTTCTCAACGGGAAAACAAAAAAATTTACAGTTGATGGGAACGTGTGTTCCAAAAAAAATGACCCCGCTCTATTCAATATGATTTTATTCAGGACTTTACATAATATAGGCTGAAGGGTGATACCTCTATAATTGTTTCTGTCAAGCGGATCAAGCTTAACGCCCTTAAACAAAACAACCACTAAACAACTTTTCAGTGGTTGTGGTATATACTCAATACATATGATACAGTTAAACAAAAGAGCAATTAATTTGAACAACTGATTACAGCCACATTTAAAATGTTCATATGCCACATTATCGTATCCAGCGGCTTTCCCGTTTGTGAAGCTTTTACAAGTCATTAAGATCTCTTTCGTTGTTATTGGCCAGTGCAATATACTACATTTATTCAGCCTCGATTTTTCGGTCATTACAGTTAAATTACGCTCGACTTTTCTGGTGAAACCCCCGTGTGGGAGCGGGTGGTCCGTTTAACACCAGCAGGTCCTGAAGAATACTCCCAAGGCTTCCTCAGCCAATCGTAAGAGGCGAAAAAGGGGCAGCATGTTGGCCGTAGGTTGCATCCCGTGTCAGAGGAGAATGAGATCCTGGTGACTGAGGGGCAGTTTGGCTAGTAAAAGGGTGTCACATAGCCATTTTGCTCCAACACGTCACTTTGGCTCAATATTCTCCTAGACAGGTGGTCAGATTGGCCCGATTGGCTCGAGCCCTGCAATGATCAACCCCGTCACACTGCTGACGTCATCATGATATCCCGTGAGATGCGCGAGCATACCCAGACTTCATAGCGAAACATACCACCAAACTGTAAACAGCTCGGTTGAATTCTCCGTTCAATAACGAAGACTTCTTCATATAATTTAACCGACAATTCGGCTATTATATGGTTTCATATTATGAAATACTATTGATACACTAAAATGTGCTCAATGAATTAATGCCATTATTCAGTTGATGGACAAACATGCTAATAAGACTGACAAAAGTCAGGCCGAAATTTCCCCTAGTCAAAATACCAGTGCACAGGCTAAGGGCCATATGCTGCAACAGGAGAAATCTCCGCAGGCAAAAGCTAAAAATAGCACAACCAGCAAAGCCAAGGCTAGCCAAGTGGTTGCAGATAAAGCAGAAGAAACTGGTTTTCCGGAGCACGAGGTTGACTCGGAGCCAGTCACTCGCGCCCAGTTTAATGAACCGAAACTAGACCTTTCTAATTTAATAGAGGCATTACAAACCCGTAAACGGGAGCATGTAGTGTCCAGTTCGGATGGGGACGATGTTCCCTTATATATGGAGCCCAAAAGAGCGCGTCTATCCAATCGGGAGGAACCCGTTCTAACACTTGATGTGGAACACGAGATAGATCAGCTCGTATATGAGCGTGACAATGAGCCTGCATGCAGTAAGGATTTGTCC
>JAVFBW010165478.1:0-11425 GCA_034783835.1 Mopalia ciliata
ATTCTTCGATTTACCATTCACGGGTTCGAGTCCGCCTTTTGACCCTCAGGTATATGAGCGAGTCACTTGTTGTGGCTCCGGCAATCGCGGGGGTGGTTTTTACGTGGTTTCCTCTCGGTTTTCCATCGTAAAAAGGCTGTGTACAGTGTGAAGTGGAGAATCCGTCGTCATATAAGTGAAATACCCTTGAGTATGACAAACAATCTTATAGCTTGTCCCATCATTGTTCTCATCCCATATACGCTCATCCAGTAAGTAACTGTCTAGTGGGAGGACTCTCTTCTCCTGAAGATTGGGACAACAACATGACTATGTTCTATAATTATCCACACTGGACTCGAAAGTGTATCCATGTTACAAACATTTGTCAAATTAACTGGAATTCAGAGCTTACTGAACAATATGGTCGCATCGAATATTAGCTGTTTAATTGAGTGAAGACAAAAAGTCAGGCATCTCGGTATATTTCTTCTGGAAACTGAAATAAATATCAGACAAAAGAAGAGAATTTCTTTCTCTATAAACTACAAATCTTGATTTACTTTATACTCTCTTTTCTGTATCTTCATTTCAAAAATGAAGTCATGTTTCATTGGTTATTCGTAAACTTTTTGTGGAATCTGACGTCATGTAATGACCTCAATTCTATTTTACTCCCAATACAACGGAAGACTTGTCGCCGAGAGGAAGTCTATATCAAGTCAATAATTACCACATTGTCCAACTCCCTGACTCAAATCACATATGATAACTCGTTCGAGGTATCAAAGGGGCGGTCTATGTTTAAACCCGTTTTAGTGAAAATATTTTTCAAGAGACTATTGAAGCCGCCCAAAACAAAGTTGCTAGTGTACAGAGCATTACATTTTGAGGCAGAATATCACGTCGTATGTTAACGTTCACGAACATCTGTCTGTAAAAGTTCATCTAGACCAATTTAGGGTTCCGTCATTTTAATTGATAACTTCAATACTCGGTCTTCAGTTTAATAGAACGAATAATGGACAGCTTGTTTACCGCCTGTATATCTGCAGACTTCATCATCACTTCTTAACGGCCTAGTCAGATTAGAAACAAAATGAGCCGCGATGTCCTCTGAAGGAACATTTCTGGGTATATTCCTGGATACTCGAATTCAAAATAATCTGGTACATTCTTGTGGCCAATCCGAATGATTTGCTCATGCCCAAAAATCTTGAGATGCATTCGATGTGAAGAAATATCGAACGGCATTCGAGGTGTATTCTATCTGTATTCTGATTACATTCTTAATAGTCTTGTGGCAGTATGCCAGCATTTGAAACATTTAGATCGTTTTCGAGGTATAACCCAAACGATAATCCTCTGCAAACATTCGCTTTAAAACGCAACTAGATGAGAGAACTGTATCAGTTAATACTGAAGAATCGTGTGGGTTTCATCGCGTCATGCCACCAATTTTATTTTCACTCCCAAATGTGGCAGGAATTTTTTTCTTTTGTTTTTCTTTCTGGCTGCTCCTACCTATTTCCTGCTGATTCTGAGTAAGTGTGACTGTAGAGTAACAAGTATTCTTATGTGAGGATTAAATGTCTATCTATGTTCGCGTTAGTGTTTAACAGTTAATTTGTTGAAATATTTATGTGGCTATACTGTCAATTGTTAGCACGCCTACGTCATGCTCTTAGCTTTTCCATATTATGTGGTATAGGGACAATGGATTCCTTAACCGTATACGAATGTTTATCTATTGAACTAGATAATAGAAAACTAACGGTGTTTCTGAATTGGCTTCGGCTTGTCTTTTTACTAATGTGCCATCCGTCAAAACTAAAACATTACTTTGCAGAAAATAAATTCTAAAGCAATCCAAGCTATTTTAAGCGATTATTTCGACTGTATCATTTCATATTTGAAACAGGTATGATAAATATAACGCTAGGTTAAACGTGGATAAGGGCTGCATTTCTGTATTTCCGGTATTTATTCTATACATAAGGGCAATAGTCAGCAATAAAGCTTTATTATCATTTTATTTAAAGTCACTTATTTCATCCCCCAAACCGTACCTGGACCTGTGACACTAAACCCTTTTGACCTCCTTACCTGGGACCTAGTTACACATGCAATATTATTCGATAACCGACCATTACAATGGTGTTTGATACTGTATATAACGTGGTCAAGGCTACTCCTTCTTAAATTATCTACCTAGTATCATTCACAGTGCAGGCATGAGGTCATAACGACGAGCTACAGGATAGGTTAGGATTAGGTAATAGGCTACTGGCTGGGATTAATTGCAAAAAAATAACCATTGCTAACCTATGTTAACTAATGCTGCTATATAAATGTTTAAATCTTTGGTTCTTTTTTTTTTCTCCCGTTTTATTACATTTTATTTTTTACTTAGAGATCTGGTAGACAGATTATTTTGCTAGATTTTACTCACCCAGGCTACAAGACACCTTCATTGTTCATTAATCAATATATCTCCCTGGTTTGAGATTATTAAAGGCTTCTTGAAAAGATAGATCTCATTAAAGTTATTTAGATTTAAATAATACAACACTTGCTTGATGCTTGACTCGGTATTGAAAGACAGCCTTGGTAAGGGAAGGCCAATCAGCGAGAAGAAATGAGTTCGTAGACTAGCATTAAGCCGTTGTCCGGCTGACGTGGTTGTCTGCTCTCGATGTTTTTGTTTTTTTTTCAAAATCTTAATCTCGAGTTAAAAAAGGTGCCCGATGTAAAGATTTAGAAAAAAGCGACAAAGACTTTTCTAAGAAGAAGCACATGACTACTATCGAGAGCTGGTGAAAATGAGAAGCGAGTGGTAATATTAAACCTGATTCAAGTATCTTTCGCGTGATAATGTCTCCTCTAGCCATACTTACATTCTCATAAAGTATTATCAATCATCGACCAAAAACACAATTCAGAACATAATAAACAATCTATGTAGGTTCTTAATGAATCCTTTAAAGTTATTATATCAGACTTGAGAACGTGACTATGGTATGATGGTCTTTATTTCGTTACCCAACATAGACGATCTAGTCATTATAGAACATTCCTGTTTAAATCGATAAATAATCGATATTTATATACCCCTATCAGTCTTCAACCAAACCACAAAAAAGCCTGGGCTTAAATAAAAAAAAAACGTTCACATTAGGTTGTCAGACTAAAATTCTGTTGAATATTTACCCTCAATTAATTATCATTCGGTTTAGTTGGAACTCTGAAGGTACGGATCGTTCGGCATCAATTAGCTGACAAAGATCTGAAATACTGGAAAAAAACTTATTTGCACGTGTCGGTGCGTTAAGCCTGGTTGATGACGTCATCAGTATTTGCACGTGTCGGCGCGTTAAGCCTTGTTGATGACGTCATCAATATTTGCAGGTGTTTCAGTTGTTCTGCTTTTTGTTGAGAATTCAGAATAATATATGATTCATAAAGTACGTCAATGGAAAAAGAGAAATAAAAATAAAAAAGGTATGTTAACTCAAAGAAGAAAAGGTAAATGAATTTCAAAATGTATCTAGCGTTTTGCCCTCCCATGTTGTGATTATTTTATTTCGTCATTCTCTATTTCCTCTGACGGTTTGAGTTGTTCCCTTTATCCCATAGGCATACTTACCCTATGAGAACCGACACTCGTAATCGACACACCGCGCCTTGATCAACACGCCCTGATACGTTGAAATAACATGTCCCGAACAAAAGTAATCCTTTTAAATACGACACAACATGTTAATAATACCATACTTTCTTGATTTACGCTAGATGCTGAAATGCGGTATAGATTTCTCTTTCAATATAATATCAAGGATACTGAACATTCTGACATTAACGAATACGAAACACAAACAATGACTTTTAACAGATGATATATTTGACCTATTTGTCCTTCTCTAATTGCACAGAAGGAACAAAACTACACATTATAAAACGCAGACAAAACAAGCATTAATACGAAATTGACGTAATTATCATTCCGCAGTGTGTCATTTTTTAACAACACGTGCGTACACCGTATTAATTTTAACACTGAATAAAGTTCAGGTAATTAAACATTGTCAGGTAAAATAGGTTGATTTTGCTTGTACTCGTATAGTGTGGTTTTGAACGAAAGAAAAAAAGCTAGTGCGAAACAGACACAGCCAGTGAAGAGATTGTAGAAAATCAGATAGACGAATCTCGTACTCACCATCTCTATTCTAGTCACGTATTGCAAAAGGAAATGCTGTATAGAGTTATCGATTGACTTAATGCAATACAATTGATTAAAGACAAAAAAATACCCACGGTAATTCTTTGAAAAATCCATGAGGGTGTTTAGGTGAAACAAGTAAGTGTAAACAGTTTTCAACCAAATGACTGGGTGAGAAGTTGTATTTTGTATCTCTTAAATGTAGTGCCGTTTATTGATAGCTATTTTAATTTTTGGATACATACCATTATATTGGGTCACAAATGTGCAAATATATGTATTAGTGGACTTTTGTTTTGTACGCCAAGAGGTTTTGTATCTAAACAAAAATGTTTCGTTTGCTTTCTAGTATAGCAATAGAAATATTTGGCTGGTCCTCATGTACGAAAACACGAGGATAGAAACTGTCATATAAACATGTTATTGTCACCCGTTCAACAAGCGTGTTTGGCGTGTCTACAACGTTGATTTACTTTCAACTAATCCTAGTCTTATAAAATGATAGAGATAATATTGAGAATAACTTTACGCCACATCCAGGCAGATACCACATGCGGATACCAAAGTTAAAATGAGTATAAAGACAGTTAAAACCCGGAAATGAATCTGCTCGAGGTAAAGCGGATGTAATTTGAGTTCCATCTAATCCTGAACTCAGTAATTGTGATTTCATGTTTTAAAAGATCTCTCTTAATCTAATGGAGTTTTGGTCGATGATTGATCGAAACCTTTTTAAGTCAACCCTTAGAAAACTAGTCGTTTTTAAGGATTGATTTTAGTAAATCTTCTATCAATCTGAACGTTTACAGAGCATCACAGAACTCGGAGAACAAATCGGTGTCAAAATATCACATCAAGTTGTAACGTGATTTAAGTATGAGGGGAAAGATGTGTGGTATTATTTGATAGCATTGCTGACAATACCCGAATTCTTTGTTTAATTTACCCGACCTTCAATGCAATTGTTCAAAATAAATAATGGCCATCTGATTGAGCAGTATATAGAGAAATTGTGCTCTTCTAATGACAATAGACAATCTGTTTTTTTATTCTTTCTTCCATTTTGTTTCAGTAGTTTCAGTAGTTAGATTTCGGTAAATCCCACAGTTTAACATATTTTGCATTCACGATTTAATCTCTGTTGATGTAAAGATTATTCTAGACGTGTAGCATATACATGACAAAAACCCGCTCAAATTGGCAACCATTACACAGCGGTTAATTCTTAAGTTTTAACTCGTCTAAAATCGAAATGCCATTCTTTTTCTTTTTTTTCATTTTTTCTACTGTAAATGAAAGAACAAAGACACCATTGCTGCTCTCTCTGTTTCCCACTGGAAGTCACTGTATATTTTGTGCTGTAGTTGAATGTACTGTGGGCTATTTATACCATGATTTAATTTAAGCAGTTAAAAATGACACGTATCTTTAAACAGTGCAAAACAGAGACGACGTAAATATAAATTATAAAGCTTTATGATATACAAAACAATAATTACGATTCATTTCAATGATATAATTACCAAAAATGGCATACCAATGCGCTAATATAATCTTCAGTCGAGTCTTCGTGATTTAGGCGACATAAGCTGCTGACCAAATGCTATATGTAGAATGAAGACATCGATATTTCTATTCGAGTTATGTCAAGTCAACTACACGAATTTAACGAGAACGACATTTACGTAAATCTATATAAACCAAATCTTGCTTTAGCCGTAAACAACTTTACAGTTGGCATATATATATATTACCCAAATACAAACACATTTCAACAAATTAAATACAAATGCAAGATTCGTTTAATGGCTACCAATCTCAAGGTCAATTTGATTCATCAAGGTTACCAGGCGTATTCGACCTGGAATGTTGCAGCTTTTTGGAAAGCATACTGTAAGAAAATTTCGTATTTGCATGTACACATTGGCTGATTGAGGCGGGTGTGGTTGTGGGGTGGGGAGGGGGGGACAATCGATTTATGATATTTCAAACTCTTCCTTGTGGTGCAAGCATAGGGGGCTGAGGACTTCAATTGTAAGTTAAGGATACTCTAACCCCATACAGGGTGTTTTTACTTCTCGCCGTTTTACTTCTAAACTACTGTCATTTTGCACCGTCCTTTTTTTGGCAGAACAATAATAAATAAACTGTGTTTTTTCTAAACTTAACAGAAAACAATATTGGCCAAGGAATACGTAGTCAGAGCATTTTAACTTTTCATGAGAATAATCCTATTTCATAGTTTATGTCGTCAAAGTTTAACTAAACACATACCGTATTTTAAGGATTTTACCAAATAAGATCTATTTTGTCAAAACGTTTTTCCGACAACAGATTAATACATGTGGTTTTATCTGTGTTGACAATCATATTGTTGTCGTTACACCACTGAGTAATGTTGGTGGCGGAGGAACTTAATTTTTTCATTCAAATTAGAAACAGTTGTATCCATACATAAAAGGTATGAGCCATCGACAAATAAAGTATATAGTTTCGCCCTGCTCAATGTTAAGGGAAGGGTCGTTCACGTAGAGTAGAAAATGACAACGGGCCTAATATAGAGCCCTGTGGAACGCTTCTGCTCGCGTGCATATTTTCTGAAAGTTGACCTTTGAAAGGTACAATTTGGTGGCGGTTTGCTACTAACTTTTTAGGGAAATTATGTTACAAGTTGTCACAATGATAAAGTTCTAGTTTATTGATAAAAGTCTGTTTATGAACAAGGTCAAACGATTTTCAAAGATCAACGAAAATAATTCCTGTCAAATTCCCGTTATCAATGGTTTTAGTCCCAGACTCTAGGAGACTGGTTAAAGCAGATAAACATAAATGAGATTTACGAAAGACAGACTGGTTACAATGAAGAAGTTTGTTGTTTTCTAGGAAACGAGAGAAATACACTTATTGAAAATAAATGACAAACTATTAGTTTTATCAGGGACATACGATTTCAAATATTTTGGATGCAACCCATAAAATCCAATAGACCGCGTTATAGTTTGAGACATTTTAATTGGACATGAACAAATTGTGCGTTAATTGGCGATGAAGAAAACTTTTCAGATTCCGCTGGCCCATTATTGATAAATAAACTAAGATAATAATAAGATTTTCAAATGTACATTCAGAATCTTTTGGTGAATTGAGGTACTGGTCCGCAATGAGTGAGACTTTGAAGGCCGTTGAAATACGATCAGGGGCCTTTGTTGAATTATTTTTTGAAGAGATATTTGGATAAACTTTGGGTCATTTAGGAACCAATTTATTAACATATTTCCAAACACCACCAATAAGACAATTACCCGTAACAAATAAACAGTTTAGACGATTCAATAAGTCTATGTACATTATTTAGTCGTCTATATAAAACAGTGTTATTAGAATGTTTAGCATGGGCATCGGATTTAATTAAAATAGATAAAGTGTCTGTTTTAGCTGGTTTCTCCTTTGTCCTATGACACTTTACAAAAAGAACGTCGCCCATTTTGTTGCAAAGTCTCGATTGTGGACTGGTTTAAACAGATAGACATGAATAAGATTTGAACCGGTGAACATCCACAGTCATATAGAATTACATTTCCGCCACATTTCTCTCATTTTTATCTAGTGATAGAGTACTTCCGATGGGATTAAGTAAGTCACATTCAACTCCTGTTGTTAACATGTTATAGAGAAAGTGCGCATTAGCATGAAAGTTCTTTGTTTTGCCATTAAGAAAACCCTATTAAGAAAATACCATGATTTGGGTTTTCTGTCTCTTGGGGTTACAAAGGCGATATTAAATATCAATGGAGATGAATTATGGTGATGTTTTAAATGACCGGCTGCATAAATTCTCTTCTTAAAAAGTTTATTGGTTCCAAATGAACGTGCATATGTAAAACAAACCAAAAACAGTGTACTTGATCTGTTGAATATCTCGTTTTGCTTTTATTTGCTTACCTTGTTTTATCCATGTTTAGTATTCAGTTATCATTGTAGTAAGATATATTCATCGGGTGTTTGAGATATCACCTACTTTCAAAAACTATTTAATTATCTTGTCAGTCTTATACTTATATATATATATACAATTAAGTCGATGGCAATGGAATTATAGTAAGATGATTCGCTACCCAATGGCTTCGGAATGTCAAATATATAAATACCTTATGTAACTCCACATTTTTGCATTCAATTTATAAGCGCATCACTTTTTGAGTATTTCCGCCGCATTAGAACCCCGCCTGCTGTAACCGGTGAAAAGTGTAATTTAAAAAGACTAACAAGATACAAATTCTCAAGCATTTACATGGCTTGGTACGATGACGCTTAAAAAAGTTATTGATTAATAAAAAGATATACAATTGATATTCATTTAAATGTTTCATTGTTGGCAACCCTTGATTGGCAAATTGCTAAGTTGATGTTCTTATGTGATGGATATTATAGGTGTACGAAGAGCAATTCTTGGTATCAGTATAAGGGGTCAAATGTCCCTGACGATCAGATGCGAGAGTTATTGAATGATATTTATATATGTTAAATAAAGAAGAAAAAAAAGGATAATAAAGAATTTTCAACATCATTTTAAATACAGAAATGAGCATCACATTTACATTGAAATTAAGCACACGTTACTGGTTGTTCAGAGTTCATTAAACTGTCCAAATGTATCACATTAAAGTCCAAAGCGCTCAGATGAGGTCAATGCAAAGTAAAATGTAAGTTGTGCCCACCATTCACCTGTAACACAGCACGGACCCGTATAAATAGACATGATCAATCGACGATTACGGTTTTGCGCAATTCTCCTCGATTCTTGCTCAAGAGCCTGTTGCAGTTCTTGCAGATTTTGCGGCGCTGCATATCGACTGCGCACGCTTCGATCCAAATCACCCCCACAGATGTTCTATTGGGCTCAAATCTAGTGATTTGGACGGCCAGGGCAACACTGTTACGTTCTGGTTATTTAGAAACATTAGCACGAGCTGTGTGCCCCCGAGCGTTGCTGAAAAACTTCTCTACGGTTGTCCATTAGGGGCAGCATGTGTAGGTCATAACCCCACCTCTGTATCGAGCGGCGTTAAGGTTTCCAGGGATGTGCACCAGTTGAGTTTTTCGGGCGCAGGATATGGCATGCCACATCATCACACTTCCTCCGCCGAAATTGTCGACCTCAAGAACGCAGTTCCTTGTGAACCTCTCATTCCGACGTCTGTAGACATGTGTACGACCATCTCTTCTCTGCAGCTAGGGTATGGATTCAGCGCTATTAAACCAGACTCGCCTCCAGCTTCGCAGGTTCCAGTCCCTTACTCCGTTGCACCATCGGACCCTTGCATGTCGATGCTGTTGTCTCAGTACTACGCCAAAGTAAGGACGTCTGGCGCGTAAGCCGTTTTGATGAGACGGTTTCTGACTGTCGATATTCTCCGGATACCTGTGTCATTTAATGATGGGATAGAACAAGCCCTATGGTGCTTCATTCCCGCCATGATATTCACAACTATGTACACTGCTTTTATTTATTTGTATGTACTATGGTGAATAAATATGTCTAATTTAATCAGGTTTCTGTTGCTATTATGGTCCGGTTTCTCAGATAAAGTAACCGGATGTAGCGATCTTGGGCTGCTGTTGTTGACCCGTATTGCTGGTACCGTTTGAAGAGTCTGGAAATCGTGCTACGGTGGACATGATAAAGTCAAGCGACTGCATTATGTGATTTACGGCCAGAGGACGACCATTGACGACGTTGCGTGTATATGCGTCTAGTCTTGGCATATCGTAGGTTGGAGAAACAATTTAACAACTGAATTCAATTGAACGGCTATGTGTCTTTTCTACCCATTAAACTCGCTTAATGATTATGCATGATTCGCCGGTTCAACTGCACTAAGTTTTTCCATACGCCTTCTTCGTGCAGCGTTACACAAAAACTGACCAAAAAGTCACGTGTGATCAACAGCTACTATCAGGTGCTTCAATTCAATTATCGGACATTTACATTATAACATGATCATGTTGTCGTGTCTCGATCATGTTGTCGTGTCTCAATCACGCAAGTGTTTGGAAGAATTCATGTTTTAAATTTTGCTTGTGATGCTGCGTTTCTTTTTTGGGAGAGTACTTTATAGCTTTATGTGATATCAACAAACAGTTGGTCATGATTTTAGTGGGTTTGTTTACTGCAACTCTGATAAAGCATTTGCCGCTAGCTATAAATCCATTGATAAACAAACAAAATACTTTAACTAATGACCTTCTAAAGATATTATTTGCATTGTAGATAAATTTGTCTGAAAACACATGACAATGTGTTCCATTTATTTTACTAATTCTTTATGACATGAATAGCTTTCTGGTGGATTATAGCTAAGATAGCTGGTGTCGATTGTATACCTTTTTAAGGAACGAGATAATAATTCACTTAGTGTGAATTAAATCAGAGATATTATAAAAGATAAAGAATGAATTGTTTGCCAATCTCCTAACTGTCGTGACACAAACCACACGGATTCCAGTTAATCTAGATAATCTGTGTATATCTGGAAATTGCTGTCCACATCCCACTATCCCATTAGCAGATTTTATTTGTTTAATAGTTAATATGATTATATGATGTAACTGACAGTATTAAAAGCATATTTTTGGAAAACTTCCAAAGAAAAGGTATTGTTGCTAGATACACATTTCAATCGAAAATCTACGATGTGACGTCAAATACAATTTAATGTTTCATGTAAGTATATTTCCTGTAATCAGCAAAGGTGCAAAAATGTGCTCAGTCTTCGGAGTATATGGATAGTCTTCACAATGGGATTAGAGCTGACTTGACAACTGACTTGTGATGAAATAGTGTGTTCCGTGTAAATGGACAGTCTTCACAATGGGATTAGAGCCGACTTGACAACAGACTTGTGATGAAATAGTGTGTTCTGAGTGTATGGACAGTCTTCAAAATGGGATTAGAGTCGACTTGACAACTGACTTGTGATGAAATAATGTGTTCTGAGTATATGGACAGTCTTCACAATGGGATTAGAGCCGACTTGACAGCTGACTTGTGATGAAATAGTGTGTTCCGAGTATATGGACAGTCTTCACAATGGGGTAATAGCCGACTTGACAACTGACTTGTGCTTAAGTAGTGTGTTCTGAGTAGATTGACAGTCTTCACAATGGGATTAGAGCCGACTTGACAACAGACTTGTGATGAAATAGTGTGTTCTGAGTGTATGGACA
>JAVFBW010165489.1:0-11424 GCA_034783835.1 Mopalia ciliata
CAATTAAGCCCGACTTCAGTTAATTAATTACAGCATTGACGGCAAATTCTTTCCGGCAGATGTTCATCTGGGTAAATTACCGTCTTTGGTAAAGAGGTATTTCAAAGCTAGACTAGTGTAGATTACATAACTTTGGTAAGTCTCACTGAATCGTCTGATACGTCTGAAAGTCAACACTGTTGCTAAACCTCACCTGTGTTGCAGATACATGTTAAGGTTTTTTTCTATCCAGAAAACATTCTTATAGAAATGGAACTTGGAACAACAAGAGTGTTTTAGCAGTAGACTTCAAACAATCAGTAGCACAACTCTGAGATTTAAAAACAGTCAAAGTGCAGTTTAACGATGCTTAACGAATGCGAGAGACAAATGTTAATAAAGTCGAAAGTTCAAGCGAAGAGTAAAGAAGTAATTTGTGCCCATATGAAACAGCACCGAATGCGTTTTTTTTTTTGCAAGTTGCTTATAGTGCTCCTCTGTTCTGACCAGGGAGCGTCCGACTGGAACACTCCATATAATTTAAGAAGGAGAAAAAGAAATTGAAGCTCCCTTCTTTTGTTATTGGGTTGGGATCAAGTTATCAATATATCACACAGATGTAAGTCTGAACACAGAGCACTTCACCCGTAATCAGGTTTAACATTTTACTTTTTCTCCGAGACATCCGGAAAGAATGGAATGATCACTAATCCGTGAATATACCGATCGTGATAACAATGAGAACAAAGACTAGACTACTAATAATAATATTTATAAAACATCAAAAAATTGACCGAGGGCACAACAACTAAACAAAAATATAGAAAGAATAGAAATAGAATAAGGTTTGCAAAGATTAATAAAATACCAGAAGACACTTTAATAAAATAAAGCGAGGCATACCGTGACACTGAGGTCGTAATGCGGATTAATTGGAATCCGCAGGTTGTGAGGGCTTGAAGAGTTATTGTGGACGGTTATGCCGTAGGAGGGTGAACAATCCAGTTGACTGGTATACCTTGAGAGGGTTGAACAATCCAATGTTGAGTGGTATGCCTTAAGAGAATTGAACAGTCTTTATGTAGAGGGGCATTCAAGGATTCACAAATATAATATTCAGTGGTATGTCTTGGGAGGATTGAACAGTTTTATGTTGAGTGGTACGCTTTGGGAGTATTGAACAGTTTAACGTTGCGCGTTGGGAGGATTGAAAAAAATGTAGACTGAGGGCTAGAAAAACAAAACACCATTGGAGAAAAAATATCAAATGGCGTAATTGCTAACATGACACTCCATCCAGACTGCGTGGTATTGTAGAGGCTTCTATTAAATCTCGTCAACAAAATAAAATACAATCGCAAAAAAATAATGTATTGAGACTTGTACATGAATGTGTTTATGTTAGCAGATTCATACTGTCGGGAATAACTTATTTTATCAAGACCTTGATATAATTTGTTATAAACAAGGATACGTCAATTAGTATCCATTTGGATTAGTTTCTACTCACGTTGACTCCCCCCTTCTTAACCTGCTATGTTATTTTGATTTCATCAAAGCTTTAGGTGAATAAACGAACGGTAGCTACATTGCAGATGCCCGTCTCTTTATCCCTATAAATATATCATACTTGATATGTACATCCGTCGAAGTTCTTTTTTTGCCCTAAAGGAAGCTGGAATAGCTATATTGACCATCCCAGGGTTTAAATCTGGTTCACGACATTTCAATATTTGTGAAGTTTCTTTGAAATAATGCTATTACAAAAGCTGATATACTTTGCCTTACAGAATAGTCACTCCATGTTGTATTCAGATCAATAACACAAGTGCTACGTACTTTTATCTGGGTTTCATGTATGCCGATACTGTTCGATACATGAGTGCTAATAATGCTTCTTAAACCGAATTTGGCACTGAATTGAACGGCAGTGTTTGGTAAAAAGCGTATTCAGCTAGTGTAGTGCCCGTTAACGGGAAATTGCTTGGTTCCTCTTCGTGATATTTATCTTCATTGAAGTACTTCAGTTTTATGGCAGAATAATGTCTGATAGAATTTCAATGAGGCTGAATAATCGGGAAAATCAGTGGTCGGTTTCTCTCCTCGTCCTCAGAACTGTGAATTATACAGCCTTCGATTAGGCGAACGTAAATGTCAGTTATAATCAACACGCCATTGTTCGTGGGGCAAGACTTCAAACCTTCCACCTCTGCTGTGTATTATGATCAAAATGCAATACACTGATACCCAGAATCTCTTCCACTTTTATTCTGTTCAATTGTTATCATTGCATTTAAAGATTCCATAAATATTGATACATTCTAAAATAATACACCTTTGTTTTAAAAAAGGCATGCGAAAACATATATAAATATTAGTAATATGATTTCCTCCTAAGGAAATATGTTCTGAATCCATCAAAATAATGTATCGGCGAAAATCCTTGTCATTGATAGTCATTATTCACACGGTATAGTTTGTGACTCTACACTTCTTTGAGTGTTGTGTTCCTGTGAGTTGCGAGTATAGCCTGTACTCCGCTGTCATAACGATATTTTAATGTATATAAATGTTGGTGTTGACAAGCAAGTTATACGAGGTGCAAAACTCCCACATTGTAACATTCGTTGTGAATAAATATGTCTGGCTGGAAAACTATTGTACTCGAATCGTCTCGTTGTTATTTATCTTTTGTTCAATATACTCCTTAAATTATGTTTTAGCTTTGGTGTCTATGGGAGCTGCTATCAAAGCCATGTTCCGTATTCGGAATGGAATCAGTTACATCCTAGTTGTGATTTATTTATTTTTTCAGTACAATTCGTTGTCACGTATTATAGGGTTATATATATATTCAATAGACATTGATGAAACAATTCAGATAATGTTGATCGTGAGTACACATAAGATGGCATTAAATAGAAACTTTCAACTAATCATCTTCACCTTGTCAAAAAAAATATAAATAAATAAAGACAGACCCATTGATTGCGGACAGTTGCAAGACAATTTCTTTACAGTCCCTATCTGTCAAGGGCAAAAAGTGATCAATATCCGAAGTCCAAAAGCATTTAACGAGAGATTTAACGTAAGCTAACAAAATATAATTTATTTAGATTGACAGAAACCTTTAAAAAGTTGCCGATGGCGAACCATTCGTCAATAGCAAAAATCTAGGCAGTGATAGGCTATATTTGACTGATTAATTAATCACTTAATTTTTAGCACAAGTAGCATACATCAAGAACAAAACTAAACGACATCGGGTTTTGTTTGACAATATACCCAGATCCCACGGGCCTATCGTTCCTTTTCGTCAGTTTAGAATCGAAAACAATAATTTGATATAGCTCAAGGACGGCTAGTGTAATTTCAAAAGAAACTTCTGCTTGTTCATCTATTGAACTATAATCGGGAAAATATGTGTTGTTACCTTTTTACAGAATGAATAAATAAAGATTCAATTAAGCCCGACTTCAGTTAATTAATTACAGCATTGACGGCAAATTCTTTCCGTCAGCTGTTCATCTGGGTAAAACTACCGTCTCTGATAAAGAGAAAGTTCAAAGCGAGTTAAGTTTAGTTTAGATAACTTTGGTTAGATAATAACGAATCGAGAATGTATGACCAAAGAAAACGCAAAGCCATCAAATATTTAACAGCTTTAAACCAAAACCGACGATTATACATACACGGCTTCTCCGCCAGGTGTTTGAAGAAATTGGATTCAATCTCAGTTTAGAACTATAATTGAGTTTGATGTTACTAACAAAGTGTATTTATCAATGAACTGTAAAATCCCCTTTCAAGATTTGTACATATATAGCACCATGTATTTGCTTGTATACGGACAAATAAATGTTGGTCTTGACAAGCAAGTATTATAAGGTGCAAAACTCCTACATTGTAACATTCGTTGTGAATAATTATGCCTGGTTTGAAACTATTGTACTCGAATCACCTTTTGTTATTTATCTTTTGTTCTCGTAAAATATTTTTTTTTAGATTTGGTGCCTATGGGAGCTGCGAGCAAAGCCATATTCCGTTGAAAATATATGCGTAAAATATGATAATTTTATTGCGAGATTGAAATCTATGGGAGGCGGTATGGTTCATGTAACAACATGTTATATATTCCCTTGAAAATGTATGCGTAAAATACGAAATTTAATTGCGAGATTGAAATCTATGGAAGGAGGTATGATTCATGTAACAAGTGACGATGTGGTATATCTTCTGCTTAGATCACATGTATCACAATGTAATAACCTAAACCGTATTACCTGTTTTACATGACACTGGGGTTCATGGTATTTCTTTACTTGTGAAGTTTCTTTGAAATAAAGCCACGACAAAAGCTAATACACTTTCCATATGTACACGTCGAATTCTGTATCCCCTCTCCGGCTGTTTATGTGGATAAAGGAACTTTAGAGAACATTCCACATTGTTCAAGGTGTTATATATTGGGGTATTTGTTTTTCTTCCCTGTACAGATAACCTTCTTTATGTTTGTATTTACTTTTGAATGACCAATTAAGTTCTTATGTAAGATCAGGATCGTGACACCAAAAAGCGATTTATTCACTTCAGACAAAAAAAGTCCCTCCATGTTATATTCAGATCAGCGACACCGAGTGTTATGTACTTTTATTTCATTTTCATGTATGTCGATAGTGTTCAAAACATATTCCAATAATGTTGCTAAAACCGAATTTGGCACTTAATTGAGGGACAGTGTTTGGTAAAAAGCTGTATTCAGCTAGTGTATTGTTAACGGCAAAATGCTTGGTTCCTCTTTGTGATACCAGTTTTATGGCAGTATAATGTCCGATAGAATTTCAATAAAGCTCAATTATCGGGAAAATCACTGGTCGATTTGTCTCCTCGGCTTCAGCACTGTGAATTATACAGCCGTCAATGAGACCAATTTAAATGTCAGTTATTATTAACTCGGCATTGAGGCCATTCTTAAAACCTTCCACCCCTGGTGGGTACACGTAAGATGGTCATTAAATAGACACTTTCAACTAATCATCTGCAACTAGTCCAAAAACAATAAAGTCAGACCCAACGATTGCCGACGATTTCAAGACAATTTTTTTGCAGTCCCTATCTGTCAAGGGCAAAAAGTGACCAATATCCAATGCCCAAAAGCATTTAACGAGAGATTTAACGAAAGCTAACAAAATATAATTTGTTTAGCTTGACAGAAACCTTAACAAAGTTGCCGATGGCGAACCATTCGCCAATAGCAAAATCTAATACAGGCAGTGAATGGCTGTTTTCGACTGAATAATTAATGACTTAATTTATAGCACAAGCAGGCTTCATCAAGAAGAAAATCAAACGACAACGGGTGTGCAGGCCTATCGTATACCAGTATAGAATTGAAAACAATAATTTAATATAGTTGTAGAATGACAGGTATAGTTTCAAAAGAAAACATTTGATTGTTCATCTATTGAATAATAATCAACATAATATGTGATGTGAGATATTTCACCTCTTCCTTTTTTCACACAATGAACAAATAAAGATTCAATTAAACCCAGTTCAATTATTTTAACATTGACAGCAAATTCTTTCCGACAGCTGTTCATCTAGGTAAAACTACGGTCTTTGGTAAAGAGGTATTTTAAAGCGAGATGAGTTTAGATTACATAACTTTGGTAAGATAATAACTAATGTATGACCACAGAAAACGGGAAGCCAGGAAATATTTACTGCAACTTTAAACCAAACCCAACGATTATACACGGCTTCTCTGCCAGGTGTTTGAAGAAATTGTTTTAAATCTCAGTTTACAACTATAATTGAGTTGGATTTTCCTAACAAAATATGTTCATCATTGAACTGTAAAATCCCCCTTTATGATTTATACATATATAGCATTTGCTTGTGCACCGACACGGGTCACATTAAATCTCAATGAAAGCTGTGCTTGTATGCTCTAGATTTATATAATCTAAAATATATATTTTTTATATAAACTTTATTTCTATCAAACTGTACACAGTAAGCCACATGGCTTGTATCGTGTACATTTAATTCTAAAATATTTAATGCTGATTGAAAAGTAAATTTGTGTAGGAGATGTGTTGTCAATTGATTTGCCCTGAGCTACTTTGTGAGGGTTCCTTTTAATCAACTAAATAAATATATTACGGATTTTTATCTCCACAAATGATATTTTTTTATTTTCCGTTAAAATGCTTTAGGGCATTGATATGTTCGTCTTGATTCCAGGAAGAGGTTATTAGTTATTTGTAGATGGAGCTTACAAAAAAAATCTCCAGATAATGTTTCAATCATGTACTTTGATGGTGAAGGTGAGATTGTTTACAAATAGTCTATAAACGTTAAGTGCAGCCTAATCGACCTCAAGGTGGGCAGTCCTGGACATCAAAAAATTGGACAAGCATGAAATCAAGAATGGACCGTTAGCCAAAGACATGCAAACGACAGTTAAGCGCAGTGCGTAATATACCTTTTAAAAACGTCCCTCCGTTACGAATTTCTTGATTAAATAAATAAACATGTCTTTGTTAGATAAGTAATATTCGCCATTTGAAACACAAATTTTGTCAAGACAAACAAAGTAATATAAATTTTGGTTGGTATAGTCTCTCCTAGTATGTTTAATGATTGCAGAGATTTGCCGGAAGGAGTTAATCTCTGCCAACGGTATTTTTGTCCGATTATAAGGTCAGGTGAATGCGGAACTGGGAAATAAATACAGACATACATTTGGTCATTGTGAATATTCTCTTCGATTTGTGCCCATCATCACTACCTTTAACTTCAAATACAAGTTAAATTACTGATTTTCTGAGGTCCGTTGCTTTTATACTGCATAACAGAAAATATTGGTTTGGGGTAGCCATTTTAGTTCTTCAAGGCTGACTTTGGTCTACCCACAAAGGTCATAGATTATTAAATCTGGTAGTGGAGTAATAATCTGTCATTAAATCAACGTAAGACTCACTCCCGAGCTGCAACCTCAAATAGTACAAACCCAACACCAGCATAAAATTTGACGAAGACACGGCTACACCAGTTTTCCTTTTCAACACATTACGCAGCACTACGGCAGATCAGAAAATAAATATAAAAACGAAAACAAACAACCGATTAGAAGAACAGAGATATATGGCTACGATATGAGGCCAGTTTTATTTGCAGGTCTACAATCACGCTAACAAAACCTTAGTGGCAGTTGCATAAGTTTTCTTAGACGTTTTGAAATGCGTGTGTTATTATCTTTCTTACCTTAAAATATTAAAAGCTGCATGTACATTGCGGTAAAACTGAACTGAAATTCAAATTTCAGGTGACATCATTTTTTTTGGTTAATAATATTAAATTAAAAATAAAAGAGGGTATATTCCCATATACATCCAGCAGGCTCTACGCATATTTCAGAATAAAATGTTAAACACCAATTACTCAGGAGCACTCCAACGCCTTTCTTATAAAATAAAACAAGACTCCCACTTAGGTTTAAGTTGTGAAGAAGGCAGAGTTCGTCTTCATAGACTTGATTATCACATACATGTAAGGTATATGAGCGAGTCACATGTTGTGGCTCCGGCAATCGCGGGGGTGGTTTTTACGTGGTTTCCTCTCGATTTTCCACCGTAATAAGGCTGTGTACAGTGTGCAGTGGACAATCCGTCGTCATACACGACGTTAAACACCAATCAAACAAACGAACATATACATGTATGTCTATTATCGATTAAGAAATCAAACGAGAGAGACTTGTGTGTGCTACCTGTTGGGTTGTCTAGTAAATTTTAGATAATCTAAAGCGAACTCACGCCGTTTACAGTTCCGAGAAAAGGCCTCGCCTACTTCATTTCGGAAGCCACACAACACTATATATATGGCAACCTGTAAACCCGTGTACGTACTTGATAACGTAATGACGCCAAAGCTAACAATTGTAATTTCACAAAGAATTTATTTTCGAACAAATTTACTAGGGATAGAACACATTGCAAACAACACTATGTTATTACACGAACAAGGTAGATTTCCCATGGCTGCCCAGAAAAATGATGATCACAAAATATTGATCTCTGGAATGAGATAGAAACGTAGTATCCAATTAATTAAGAAGTTGTTATCCATACCTAAGTCTGTCCAAGTTTTATGTAGTCCCGGGTTCTAAATGCCACTTAAAGAATTCCGAAAATATTTGTTGAAGAGATTGTGTCTCTCTACAATATTGTACAAAAAAAAAAAAAAAATCTCACATGTTCCAAAAGCCTATCAGTAAATTAAGGGTCAGTTTCATTGATCTAAGAAGTTCGCCATGGCACGCGAACAAATTGAATGTGATAAATAATAAAAAAAAAAAAACACAGACCCTTATCGGAAATAATGAGTACCACATGTCATGCAAACAATTTGAAGAAGACGGCCACATTCTAAATTAGTGCTTTTAAATGGAGAATTATGGTATATATTGTAGAACACACATACATGTATGCCTAGCTCATAAGTACAGGACAAGCCTTCGTCTTGGTACAGTTTTAAAAAAATACCATATTTTTTAGAACGATTAAATGAGTCAAACGAAATAAAACAAAAGTGAAAAACTAAAACAACTATATAGCGGCAATAGTTTATTACATAAATGTGCAATGTCTACCTAGTTATCAAGAGATGTCTTCCATGAAACATAAATTACTGACGCAGATCTGACAAGGGATTTGCTCCTTATTCTCTTCCTTAATATCGTGGGTGAAAGAAACGCCGCATTGATTTTCATTAGGTCCATTAAAAGAATGAATCCAGTATGTTGTCGTTTTTTCTATACAATGTAGAAAGAAATCATACAAAGTAAAACATGTTTCTCCAAATGTAATTGTATAAGACAACGGCAGGTAAGTGAACCCGGTTAATACCGAAGCCATACATTCCCTTTAAGAACAGAACATTGGTCTTTGATCTTTGTGATTTTGCTTAACGGTTCTATCTTATATAGGCTGTCCATTTGACGAATTACACGTATCCAATATCCATGAAGACAAAATACTATACTCTTCTTGGGAACATTGTTAGTTTGGCACGAGCTAGTTTTATCCTTGGTTGAAGAGTAGCAATGCTATCTTTACTTGGCACTTGAGGATGCTTAATTTTCAAACAGTATCAAAACACTTCACATTCTATAGTTGTACTATTGTCAATTATAGTTGGAATATATTCTTATAACAAATTATATTGGAACCTATAGGATTTTGGACGTCTTTAGGAAAATTAAAAATCCTATAGGCTTCTTCTGTAAGTGAAATAACCTTAAGCACGGCGTCAAATACCAATCGATTAAATAATCAATGCTTATCCCACGACAGGCTTCATATTTGAAAATGAAACAAGGTGTCCAGCACAAACAAACATAACGATGTTTACGGTATAGGTGAAGAATAATGAACTGGCATGACACTGGTATGTCTAGTTAAACTCAATGTGGTTCCAGTGCCAGTATTGTGTGATCGTAACAGGGGTGGGGGCGGTGGCACACATACCTTTCAGAAATCCTTGAGAGAAGACAGTTAACGCTTTATTAAATACCTTTCTGTAAAATGTAACGGTTGTAATTATGCCTGGGGTAAAGTCTTCTTAGGCTCGACCGGTTAAAATATGATTGGTCTATCGACAATTGCACATCGTTTGAAGAAATCAAAATTTGTATATGATGTCACAATTGAAAGAATATGACGTCATACACATCCAATTATCCTCAAGCTATGTGGTTCTCATTAATCTTGATAATCAAGTATGATAAATGTCACCAGGTTGATGTTTTTAACCAAGAAGTATCACTTAACTTTTTAAAAATGAACTCCCGATATAAGGCTGGTCTCAAAAAGTCATGTGAATGAAGATCGCCAACGTTAAAATGAACTGATTATTGATTTAAGAATAATAAAACCATTTCAGCCCATTATCTTCCCAAGGCACGGCGCAAAAAAAAAATCGTCACAATAAAGCCGATATTCCTTTCCTACATTGCTATCATTGACGGAAATCGTGAGTTAGCTGGGATCTATGTTAAGGTCGAAACCAAACAGAAATAAAATAACTAGTCTATTCCCGATGTGTTCATACAGCTGTTATTTGGCTGACTAAGCGCGCAAACTAAGGCAACTTTCCGATTGTCACTGCATTAAATACCCTCATTTTGTGAACAAATCGTCTTTACGAAACGGAAGGTTTTAATAAAATGTTCAGACTGGTAACTGGGTACTGTAACAAGACTATATAAAGGAATTCCCATATTGCTATCAATGCTGGCCAGTTAAATGACAATACTTGATCAGGGATCAAAGATGGATATAGGCATGACATGCTAAACAGCCCAGCAGATAAAACAATACATATGGCAAAATACACATGTAATATGATGGCTTGATAAAAATATGATTTTTTTTTTTACCTTACAGCACTAATGTCTCTTAACTAAAACATGCATGTAGGACCAGAGTTATTTATTTGTGGGCCCTAAGCCAAACTCATCAACGGGCCCCCAAATTTATATGAATGTTAGCATTTTGCAGCATCTTATATAGCCAATGGCCTAGTTTGCCAATCTGGCCCTGCATGCTTGTGTGAAACTTTGTAATCGATAGTAAAATAGAACCAACACGAAGCTATACCTAAATCAGAACAGGCAGTTTCGGTTTCGTTTGGAGGCTCTCAGTTTCTAACTAACTAGGTTCCATTTTTTTAATGAGAACGTCATTTCCTGTTGGGTAGCGTGGGGATTGTCTTATTTTAAGGCCTACATTTTAATTAGTCCACCCAAGAAATAAATTCTATATCACACTGACAAACATTCTTCTCAGTAAATTGACAGATCACGATTGTTTGCTTCGTTCACTTCCTTCAGACGACATCGTGTTCAGAAAATGCTGCTACTTGGAACAGTTTGCCCGGGAAATTTTGGTTCACGAGAAACCGTTTACGCTTACAATTTTGTCTGTGTTGATCAAATGTCCAAATCGCCCGAACAAAGTTTCTTCCAGACCTACGTTTCTAAATGTGTCAAGACCAAACATCCCGACTGAACTTGTCTTGATTTGCTATACCAGATATAGGCACACGCTCAGCTCAGCCTATGTAGATTCGTTTTTTAAACTGTCGACACCCATTGGATTAACCACACTTTAAGGATACTCTAACCCCCTCTCATCTAAAAATTTGCTATTTTTTTTTTTATTATTGCATATTCCAAAAGTTTAGATTGTGATCTTTATCCCAGAGCAGACCCGATAAAAAAAATTGAATTTGAAGACCTTTAACTTTGATGATAAAACTTTACTACATTATTTACAACAGGGGTATTTGGACAATCAATTGAATACAGGTAGCTACCTGGAGAGGATTAACAGTCTGACCAACGCGTATCATTGGTTTCCATATATTGTATATTGA
>JAVFBW010165500.1:0-11423 GCA_034783835.1 Mopalia ciliata
CCCCCCCCCCCCCCCCCCCCCCAGGCCGGCACCCATTGGGCTGGCACATTGTCATATAGGGGAAATATCCTTGAGTTTGACATTAAACCCAATCAAACGAACAAACTGTGTATATTGTTTTTAACATGGATAATTTAAGTATGCATGATTGCACCTTTGTAATAAATTATTTTGGATCATTGTTGGTTTTCGTTATTTATTGTTATCTCTTAACTTTGCAGATTCGACCAGCCCAAGGGCAAGATTTACCTCCACTTCCTGACCCCGAGGGGACTTATCTTAAAAACCACCTGAAACAGGTAATCAGTCAGATATTAACATGTTTTGTGTGTTCCAAGGTTATGTAAACTACTGTCTGAACCTGTATGAAGCCTTTATCAAATAGCTAAAATTATTAAAGGCAACTTGAGTGCTTTAACTTTTGGATTTCATCTAATTGTATGATTGACTGTTAGGGGGAACATGCTGTTGCCCTGGTGCTGTCCGAGCTAAGGGGCCACATGAAGCCAGTCTGTTTGTAATGTCTGCTAAAGCATCTCTTGTCCGTGTTTGTTGCCAATGATGTCAAGTGGGATTTCCTCTACCCAAGGGGCTGATGTGCTCTCCTAATAGTGAGGCCGTGGCTTAGTGGCTAGTATTTGTGTGCTAACTAATCATACTTCAATGAACATGTACAATTCACAGGATTGATTCTTTCTGTGGATTCTCAGGGAATATAAATGAGTCACATGATGTGGCTCCGGCAATGTCGAGATAGGTTTTTGCATGGTTTCCTCCTGGTTTTCGACCCAAATTTTGACGTTAAATCAAACAATCAAAGCTATAAGTGAAATTATATGAATTCTCCAGCAAACAAACAATGTGGATTTTTATTCAGTCTGTATGCTAATGCGCTTGGTGGAAGGTTTCTAGTGGCTTTGGATATTTTGAGTTGATTTTTGACCACGATATTAAATCACAATCAAACAAACAAAAAATCATTTAATTACAGGTACAGTTATTCCCGTTTAGAATGTAAATGTTTGATCTTATATATGTAGGCTTTGGCAAGTATGAGTATGACTCCTCAGCCAATCAAAAACTTGGATGCATTGGCACAGAATCCAGACATGTGGAAAAGACGAGAGAGTTTCTCATCGCAGACCGGTTTTAATCCGCTTATCTACGGTAACGATGTAGACTCTGTGGACGTAGCTACAAGGGTTGCCATGGTAAGTACTAATTTCTTCTTACATAATTTTAGTTGTGTCCTATCAAAGTGCTAGTGAATGTACGCTATCTAGACTCTGTGCTGACTAACAATCGATCTTGTAGAAAGCCGGGTGGCTAACTGATCTAGGTGGGCTGCATTCACTGCTGGCAATTCGGTGCCTAACTGAGGGTCATATGTTTGATTTCTCATTGGACGATTGAGATATTGACCTTTTGTGCACCCAGCCGTATTTGATATGTTCATTGAATGCCATTTATTGTAGAATTATCAGATGTACATATTAGGCAATTATAGGAGGCTACTTTCTTGCACTGGTTCTCTCAGCTAAGGGGTAACACAAAGTCATTCAACCCATAGGGGAATCTTTGTTTTGTGCTCTGTGATTGTCCCGTTGTCTTAGTTTATTGCCAACGATGTCTAGAAAGGTGTCCAGAATCACGGGTACATTGTCATACTAGAATATAGAATGGTATCAAACTCTAATCAAGCAAACAGATCTTTAAAGGGACATCACAATAGCAGGAAGCTAAAATAGATCCCACCTATGATACATCTCTCGTTTTGCACCAATGTCCAGTATGGTTTCAAGAATTCCTGACACCCTTCCAAACTAGTGAAATAAGTACAGTATTGAACCCCAATCCAACAAACTGATCTACATCACAATAATGGGAAGCTACAGCTGCATTTTAAATTTGATTTTGAGCAGATTGTCATGGATGAACATTGTGAACAGATTTCAAGAGAAGACATAATATTGTTATTGAACATATGGTACACCTGTTGCATATACAGATAGTGTTTTTTAAAATATAAATATGCATGCAAGCATTTTAAAGGCATGAAAGTTGCAAGTATAAAAGGAGAAAAAAAAAGCCTTATGCCCTGCTCACACTGAACTTAACGGCAACAAAAAGCTAATCTGTATGTGATGTTGTTGTATTACGTCCTGTTATTGCCCTGTTTTTTATTTCCCGATCCTGTCTTGTCCGTTAAGGAGGATGTTTTTTTTTTCACCCATCATGCCATCATTTGAGTGGAACAGATCTGGAATATTTTGTATACATAATGTCTGTTAAATACAGCAATAGGCCATTAAAATACAAACAGAATTTAAAGTTCTCTGCTATACGTTATCACAACTATACAATGTACATGTAATGGTAAGAAAATACTCCTAAAAAGGAACTGAATATCTGCACACATAAATTTCTTCTAGGGTACCTTCAGTACAGCGTTAAATTCCAATCAATCAAACAAACAAACTTTTTTGTATCTTGTATAGTTATGCACTATTTTGACTATTTTCATATGATTCTGAAATAAGTCATCATGAGTGATTCTGGTATCACAATGAACATTCTTGCTGCTGTAAAACTGCGTGTCCGCCAAAAGTTATATAAATGGCATCCATCCGTATGAATTATTTCTTGGTTTACTCCTGAGAGACTTGGTTAAACTTTTCACCCCTTTGGCTTATTTAGCTACAGTACGCTGTAAATCTATTGTGTGTTGCATACACATATATATATCTTATCATCATAACTCAGAGCTGTCTGCCAACAATATTGATTATGGTTTATTAAGTTCCGCTATGCATTAAGCTGAGGGATTAATTGGCTTTAGTATTACATGTATGCGCAAATCCCTTTACCTTGTTCACCCTAATAAGTAAACTGTTCAATTAGTTTTGATTGTATGATTCCATAATATATGACGTACATTTGACAAAATTACAGGCAGAGAGCTGGGAGAAAACTTCCTGTCGCCGAGGTGCTCTCAGAGCTATAAGAGCAACATGAAGCAGGGGCCCTTTTCACAAAATTTCGTATGACAAAAAATATCGTACAATAAAATTTGTCACTTTAAACCATATATGTGCTTGAAAATATTGTAAGAGATTTTATTGTCCAACAACATTTTTTGAAAGTGGCTCCTGATCCCAATGTATTGCAGTCTGCATTTGTCCTGTCTTCTTTTGTTTGTTGCCAGTGGTGTGGAGGGTGGTTTCCTTTACCCATTGGGATGGCAGATTTCATATAAGTGAAATTCCTTCGTTAAACCCCATTCAAACAAACAAAACAAATCCAATCAGGCAAAAATTACAATCCTATGGATAATAATTTTTAGGTTCTTGAAAGGACTTAAATGTGTACATTTTCTGGGTTGTAGATGTCACATTTTTCAGCTGTTGAGAATCTTCAATCCTCAGAAATCATAAATTTGTTAAGAGAATTGACCGATCGCCAGCTGTCAATTAAATAGTTTTTTAACCGATCAGATGCTGCTTTGATCTGTTATTCTGCATTATCCCCGCACACACTTTCAACCTTTTGGATCAAATGATGTGACCAATCCCACATATTCAAAGTTTCAAACACAATTCATATAAAGTGGAATAACAATAGATAATCCACGCCGAAAAAGCGCTTTAATGTATCTTCCCATATACCACAATGTTGTGTAAGTGTAGCCACTAAGTTTCACAACCCAATTCATTTTACTAGTGGTCTTAAACTTTCACCGATTCTCCATTATTGTGACTTAAATTGAAGCGTCAGAATTCAAAATGACATTTCTCTTGGAAATAATAATACCCAAACATATCTAAATGTCAGTACAATTTATTGTCTTTTTTTTCCATTTCAGGTGCGTTTTTTCAACTCTCCTAACATTTTGCGTAATTTCACCGAACATACAAGAACGATTCGCCTGTACCCAAGACCTGTAGTTGCCTTCCAGCTCTATAGTTTTCTCAAATCTCGTCCATCCAAAACGCACTTCACTGCAAGGCTTGCAAGGACACAGGTAATTCAATTCTGAACATTTGTCTTATTTTGCGACCAATCTTCTAGCCAGATATACATCTATGAAACTTTTATACAATACTTTCCAACATCTAAAGAATTGAATCATGAAAACAAATGAAATTGGAAGAGCAAATTTTTTCATTTGACTAATTTTTTCCCCGTAAATAAAGGTAAAAAAAATACATGAAATTAAGTGTTTTGATGACCCCTGAAATTGTTAAAACAATTCTTAAAAAAAAATCAATTCATTTAAGTTTTTTCATGTTCAGCATTCTTCAATTTGACTCCAGAATTCAAGATGGAATTTAAAGATTAGCTTTTGTGATAGTGTAATGTGAGTTTGGTTGATATCTTGATTGTGTATTTTTGATACCTCACAGGCTGTGGAGTATTTTGCCGAATGGGCTCTGAGCCCTGATAATGTGGTGTTTTTGAGGATACAAACTGCTGTGTACGACCCTGCTCAGATTGGGGACAAGGCCAAATGGTACGCTCATCAATTACAGGCAATGGACTTTCCCGTGTACGATAACTCCTCCTCACTGAGTGCCGCCCTTGCTTCTTCTGTGGACATGCCCAGTGATGACAACCCTACAGGTAAGCCATAACCTCATGTCAAAATTTTCAATTATACTTAGTTTCAACATAGTAATCTTCAAAATGTGTGATCTGTCGACCCTCAGGTATATGAGCGAGTTTGATGGTTTTTGCAAGGTTTCCTCTTCATTTTCCGCGATAATTTTGCATGGATAAAAGTTAAGGGGACAAAGTGGTCAAACAAGCAAACAATCACAATGTGTGAATAAATTTAGAACAAATGATCTTGTGTACTTCACTTGATATAGCTCCGGTAATCGCAGGGGGGTTTTTATGAGACTTACTCCCAGTAACATGTTTTATGGGCAAGTAACAGTGTGAAGTGGACAATCCATTGTCATGTAAGGGAAATATTCTTGAGTATGACGTTAAACCCCAAACAAACTAGCGTAAAATTGAAGTTTCAGCTAACAAAAGGGCAAGAGACTGTCATTCAGTTGTTACAGTGTCAGATTTCTGATCCTCTTGTACTACATGTACTCACATGTTCCTCAGTGGCACTTCAGTATAGGAGGAGTAACATGAGGATTTTCTGGTTTTCCGTCTCATTTACGTCTCAAGACCGAGTAAAACTTATTATGAGAAATACCTTCGAGTACAAGGTTAAACCCCTATCAAACACACAAGCAAGATAGGTTTTCTAAGGAATTATAACAAGATCTTAATGACCCAATAAATAATCTCCATGGATTGTCAATTTAACAAGAAGACTATGGGTTATCAAATTTAATAGAATTGTAACTACCATGGGCTCTCTAATTAACAAGACCTACCATGGGTTGCCAATTTTAACAAGGAAAACTATAGGTTACCAATTCTGCAACAAAAACCATGGGTATAAGAAATTTTATATACCTGTACTACCATAGGATACCCAATTTACAATGCCTACCATGGGCAACCAACTAAACAAGACCTCCTATATATATATATATACCTAACTTTATTTAACGAATGTGGATACAATATCTAAACTCAGTCAGTTTGTCAAAAACTGTTCTTCCCTGAAACCCTTGGAGAAAATTTAAATAAAATCGTTTCAGTGGGTATCACGAACAATCATAACAAATAGATTTGAACAAACAATAGGGAAGAGAGAAAACAACAAACGAATTAAAAGATAACAAAAAGAATAACAGATGTTAGATGTGACCTACATTTAGGTTCCCTATTTAACAAGAAAAAACATATTTATCAAACCAACAACGCTTACCATGTTTTACTAAATGAAAAGAGGCTTATTATGGGAAATTGTGGATTATTAAAACTGGCTTATTATGGGAATTCGCCCACATAACACAATTATACATGTATACTATACGTGTTCATATGACGTCTTTTAACACATGATGGATTCTCACATTTGTTAATTGTTAAGCATTATTTTAAGTGAAAACAAAAGTCGTATTTTAAAGTTGTAAACCAATTTGACTTTTAAATGTTACAAATACAGTTTTTATTTTTATGAGATTTTAAAAATTACCTAAAGTGGAAAGCCAGTCTTGTTC
This sequence comes from Mopalia ciliata, assembly GCA_034783835.1. Lineage (NCBI taxonomy): Eukaryota > Metazoa > Mollusca > Polyplacophora > Chitonida > Mopaliidae > Mopalia > Mopalia ciliata. The sequence goes on from JAVFBW010165500.1 coordinate 6,129, forward strand.
AACACATTTCATTTTGGAAAAAAAAATTGGGAAATTATGGAATTGTTGAACATTTGAGAGTTTCCATGCTGCAAAAGGGGTTTAACACATGCCTTTGTAATAATGATGTGATGTGTTGTTGTGTTAATCAGATAGTTACTGGTTTATAAGATAATTTCATGAAACAAGATTAGGACATAGATTGAATTAACAAACAATTAAGAATTAAATTGTATTATGGAGCTCATATTATGATTCTGCCTGAAGTACTGTGTTTTATAATGTAAAGCTTAAAAACTATATCGTGCGATGTAGTTTAGGATCCATGGTTAGGGGCACTTAATCACTGCTCTCTATCTTAGCAAAATAGCTTTAATTACTACCTTGTAGATAGACTCTCTCCTGAAGCCCCTCAGGTATCTGCGAATGTTGGCGATATTGATTTTCTGCCTGTTATGTGCTGATATTTCTTCATCCTCCCGCTAGCGCCTAGCATAGCCGTCTCAGTCCCCAGAATCTTGGAGACTATTGATTAGAAATTTCCTTGATCGTCTATGTCCAATTACAATGCGGAAGCCGGCAGACATCAATAAGCCTCGGCAAAGTGGAATTGTGAATCGGACAGACTCCATCCTTGAACATAAAAAAATCTACATCGACATAAAATAAGTTTTTCCTTGGCTTTTGTTCCTAACAGAAATGCTTGGAATCATGATGCATTCTAAAAAGTTTTTCCTTTTATTGCTGACAGAATTTCTTTGACTGGTCTTAAAACGGATGAACACAACAACCATTGAACATTGACAGTTCCACCTACTTTCTCAAATCTGTATAGTTTTTCTTGCATTGAAAGCCTTTCAGTGTTTGTTAGTTTGATTTGTCTCAGTTGGAGATGACAAAACCATTATATATAGGCCTACATGTTCTTGCACAATAGGCATAAATTCTATTCAATACCTTTTTTATATTTGGCAAGGCAGGAGATAATAACAAAATCTTTCACAAAAATATGTAGTCTTTGTTTGATACCTTCTGTATTATTGTCAAGTCTTCAGATGAAGAAAGAAAAAATCTCAACATATAAGCTTATTTGCATTTGTACATTTACAGTGGTATTTGTTTAATACTTTTTGTATTGTTGTACAGTCTGGAGAAGAAGAAAGCAATCTCTTAACTTATAAGCTTACTTGTATCTTTACAGTCATCTTTATTTAATTCCTTTTGTAATTTTGGCAAAGCAAGGGATAATGATAACAAAACATTTTGTATTTTTAAAGGGCATGTGAATGAAGATAACAAAATCTTTACAATAAAATGTTTATACTTGTACAAATGTACATGTACAATAGTCTTTGTTTAATACCTTCTGTATTTTTGGGAGGTCTATGCTTTCGGTTCCTTGGCATTAACAGAGATTCAAACCCACAGAGAACAGTGTTCTGTCTTTGATACCAGCTTGTAGATTTGGAGTCCCTGTCTTAAACCTTTTGTCTGTATGAACTTGAGTCTGGACTGGTAATACATTGAGATTTGATATCATACGGCTTTCCTTCGGTGCTATCACACATGTTAGTAGTAACATTGATCGTTTCTACTTTGATGAGCTCTGGGATTAAGACTATCTGACATTAATACATTAATTGTCAGTCCAAGGGTGTTACTAACAGATGAACCCAGCTTCAACATCACCATTCACCGGCAGTTAGGCCTACCTAATACATCACATGTATTTGCCTTCACGTTTGACAGGACCTGCGCTGTGGACGTGGCTTAGTGGTAGTCTGTGCTTTCCTAATCCTACTCCAGTCTACCTTTCACAGGATTTAGTCTGCCATCGGGTATATGAGTGAGTCACACTTGTGGCTCCGGCAATTGCTGGGGTGGTTTTTGCAAGGTTTCCTCCTGGTTTTCCATGGTTATATGGCAAGAAACAGTGTAAAGTGGACAATCCATATCAGTGAAATTCCCTTGAATACGACGTTGAACCCCAATCAAACAAACAAACAAAAGAAATCATGTTTGAAATTTTAGAAATATTGCAGCAAAAACAGTACACTACATTTCAGTGCTAACAGTAAATTTTTCAATGAATGGACCATTGTGCTTATATACATGTATTTAAGTTTATATATTAGCAAATTTTTTGAGTATTTGTATATATAGTTTTTCTCTTAAATGGTTTGTATCAACATCAATACATGTATAGCACTGAGCAATACTAAATTATACGATCAATATGATGTAAAAAACAAAGATATCACATTAATCAAACTCGTGACAAAATTTTTTTATATTTTTTTGTCTCTAGCGGCTTGAATCTAATACAAATGGCTCCACTTGTATGATGAATGTGATAGCAGTTTAGAGTACTCGTTTAATATCTTCTATATATGTACATCGTTCTGAGTAAATCACTCCTACATACAATATTTAATGGCAGATATATACCACAGGCTTTGTCCTCTTTTTGTTCTTTTGGCCACTTCTCCTTTCTATTGGTTTTTGACTCAATTTTAACAAAGTCAGAGGTGTATATTTCAAATGCCATCATGATCATTATTGTCATCGAAATATCAGTACTGACTGCCTCTAAGCATATTTTACTTCAAATTCGGGGTTTTAATTTAAATCAATTAAGCGTTTAAAATATGTTGGCATATATTTAACTTTTAATAAGTTTTATGACATTTGGCATTTCACAGAGACAATGCAATTGAAACTGAGCAAAAGTGTGTTTCAGATCAAGATTCTTTCCCCTATATACATTTATGAATGAACCAGTACATGTGATCAAGGCCAGACTGAGCGTATTCATTGCGTCAAAGAATCGCAATATCACATAAATACTTAAAACTGCCATTTGTTTCAACCCCAACTGTGCTACATTGTACCAGGCGTTGTTATTTAATGTTTCATAACACTCATGATGGAATTCTGCTCATCAATTTAGATCTTGTCAGGATGTCTTCAATATGATTGGGGTAAATTCCTAACAATTCTCATGATTGTTATTTTTTTTTTTAAACTTTCCCATAAATTTAATGCTTATTTAAGTAGATTAATTAAGTATATGCTGAGGTATTATTCAACAATTTTTTTCTTCGCGTTTTGTTCAGAGAATACCTTTTCTACTTTTTTTGTACAATAATTTTTAGACTATTTTTGGTAATCTCTACAGTCTAATATAAGAAAGCTGTCTTAAGACCAGGCTTAAGGAGGATCTTTGTGCAAAGATATTTGTAAGCTTTCCTCCATGGAAGCCATTAATCATTATCCCACCAAATTAGATTTTATTTCCAGAGATGTTATTATGGCTGACGTACATCATATGAGCAAGCAGACATTTCTGCCAAAGAGAAATAAAAATGATTTAATTTGGCTTCATTTTATTTATATTTTTTAATATATATTAAGTGCTCCATATGTCACACGATTTGTGTGTCGGTTTGTCAGAGTCTGCTTTCTCGGGGCCTGCGGCTGTAGTTTAGTGGTAGCATGTGCGCTTACTAATCCTGCTTCGGTGTACTGTTCACCGCTTGAGTCCGACCGTCAGGTATATGAGGTAGTCACGTTGTGGCTCTGGTAATGGCAAAATGGTTTTTATGAGGTTTCCTCTCAATTTTCCATCGTAAAAAAGCAATGTGCAGTGTGGAATGCCATATAAGTGAAATACCCTTGAGTATGACATAAAACTCCAATCAAACAAACAAGCTTTCTGGAGCATATCTTATAGACACATGTTCTTAAACCCGGGAGCTCAGTAGTGCCTTTTGGTCTTACATATGTGACTCTCCGGATCTGTTCAGTATTTTTAACCCAAACTATATACAGTGCACAATTCTTTAAATTTGTTCCAAATCAATCAATCATAATAGATCTCTGTTTCAATTCTGATGATAGAGATAATCTGATTGCCAAACAAATTTTAAGATTTGTTTATAAACCACATGTACTACATTTAAAGAAGTTTTACCCCTACACATAAAAAATCCCTATATCAAGCATTGCAAGAGCTTTGCAAAACATTGCTAAAACACTGTTTATCATGTCTTGTTGAGTCTGTCCTATTTAAAAGGCTAATGCAGTATTTTTCAAGAATTGTTTTACTGACTTACCATCCTAGCAAAAAGGAACATATATTTCAACAGAGGAAAGACATAAAACACCAATCACTCAACTAAACAGGCAGCTATCTACCTTGTTCTTCCATACATACATACATACATACATACTTGTAGATATTCTTCCTTTATTTAGCAGTTACGAATAAACAATATTCCATACAAGAAACAGTAATTTTTTAGGTCGGCAAAACATTTAAGATTTTATGGATGATTTAATAGTGTTGTTATCTACCATTGCCGTGCATAATTGAAATATCCACTACCAGACTTCATGTATATTGTACAGTATCTCTTTTTATTGACTTCTGCCTTTCTTTTGTTACATGTAACTTTGAAAACAATAATATTATGGATTTATCTCTGGGCGAACGTGTAAATATGACACCAGACAAAGGCTGTTTTCCTTTGTTTCATACTCCATTCATCCAAAGTGTGTCCTTAATGTGTTGATATACATATATTAACAAGATGAAGGGATTGTCCATTAGTTGCTATGCAACCTTGTATTGAATTAGTCACCGATTTAAGCAGATCAGAGACCGGTTCGGTGTTCATTTATAGTGAATGAGTGAATTCTACTCTAATTGTGTTAGTGTCTGTGATTCATAGCTAACAGTATTAGTCATGAAATCTATTCAATAGAGTTTTAATACATCCTACTATAGTTCATATAATATCGCTTACATGTAATTATTATGTTTTATAACCACATTTTCTTCATAGCCCAGAGCTGTGGTTTAGTCGTTAGTGGGCCGACTTACTGATTTTCCTTCAATGTACCGCCTTTAGGTATATCAGGTAGTCAATCGATGTGGCTTCGTCAATCACTTGGCTAGTTTTTACGTTGTTTTCTTAAGGTTTTTTATCGTATTTAAGTATAGCAGAAAGAGAATTGAATCAGTCATCAAACCTGAATAAGTGAAAAACATGTTCCCTTCTCAGCTGCTTTTTGACTCATTATTGGTATTTGTATTTGAAAGTTTCCAGGTGACGCACAAGTTTCTTCTTGATTTCCACCAATTGCCAGCAATGCAAGGCCATCCGATGTTCAAATTTTTAAAACATAGCCTATGTTTGTTTGATTGGTGTTTAACGTCGTACTCAAGGGTATTTCGACTTATATGACGACGGACAGAAATACAGAACATCACAAACAAATCTGCTTCCCGTTACCCTTTAGCTCTGCGAACAC
>JAVFBW010165511.1:0-11423 GCA_034783835.1 Mopalia ciliata
CGAATATATTTCAAGTTTTATTCATATGTTGTCTTGTTTTGAATCGGTTCATAGTTTATATCTAAGTAATTTCTAAGGGTAGGGTGTATTGCCGGGGTCAAGGAGCAATGTATACATTTGTTGGAGTATATGCGTTAAGCCCCGATGATCTCACGAAATGGCTGAGATGTCTGCGTCTTCAAGATCAATAGTTTGCTGCAAACAATATATTTTTCAACGTTGAAAGAAAATCTTACATATGGTTGGTTTGCTAAAATGAAGACCCAAAGACCAATTTTGTTCATTGTTAGCTGCCTTTCGCTTAAAACTGTTTATATAGTTTTCCTGATAACACATACTATCATACACATAAGTTCACCTAACTGTCCCAACGACAAATATAGCTATCTCTAGAAAACTGCTTATCAATACAAAATGATGACAAATGGGAACATTTGACGTAACAGGCTCAACCACTTGTTTTATCAGTTTTTATAAGTCTGGCGGCGAAATGAGGTTATGAAAGCTCGACTCCTTAGAGATTTGATAAAAGACAGCACTAAACAGTGTAGCATTGTATATCAATTTCAGACTATTCCCCACAATTGCCGTTAATGGCTAAACTGTCTATTCCAACAAAAGGCTCATGCAATCATTCCCCTGTTACTATTGCAGACATGATATTTATTTAATTAGATTACAATAGACAAATGACATTTAAATATACGATGGTAAATGTGAATACAGCAATGTGTTTATAATAGATTGTTAATGTGAGTACAGAAATGCATTCCATGGTAAAGGTGAATGCAATGTATTAGATTGTTATTGTGAAAACAGCAATGCATTAGGTGGTAAATATGAATATAAGAATGCATTCTATTGTTATTGTGAATACAGCAATGCACTAGGTGGTAAATATGAATATAATTGTTATTGTGAACACAGCAATGCACTAGGTGGTAAATATGAATAAAATAATGCGTTATATTGTTATTGTGAACACAGCAATGCATTAGGTGTTAAATATGAATAAAATAATGCATTATATTGTTATTGTGAATACAGCAATGCATTAGGTGGTAAATATGAATATAAGAATGCATTCTATTGTTATTGTGAATACAGCAATGCATTAGGTGGTAAATATGAATATAATTATTATTGTGAAAAGAGAAATGCATTAGGTGGTAAATATGAATATAATTGTTATTGTGAACACAGAAATGCATTAGGCGGTAAATATGAATATAATTGTTATTGTGAACACAGAAATGCATTAGGCGCTAAAAATGAATATAATTGTTATTGTGAACACAGAAATGCATTAAGCGGTAAATGTGATTATTGAGTTACATGGTCGTATGGGTTTCATGACAAGAGTCTGTACCATGTACTTTTCCGAATAAATTTAAAATGTTTAAACTTGCTTTTTCAACTTATATAGCCGGAATGATCGATATTGTTGAATTTAGACAAGGAAAAGATTTAAACGGTTCGGGTAAAATTGGTAACCTCTAACCAAGCGAAGACGGCGATTTTATCAATATTCTGAATCATCTTTTAATTAAGAACAATAATAGGTAGATTATACATTCCCATTATTGTTTACATCAACTATAAAATCAAAATACATGTCAAAATCTTCGATCAGCTGTAATCTGGCAAATGTCAGAATGGGACTGCGTTACCCGCTCGATATTCCAACGCCTGAGCGTAATTAAACCATACTTTACCAATGTTGTATTAAGTATAAATGGATATGAGTTTTTGCTACCATACAAGATACGACTTTCTTATATGTTTCTTAATTAGTTTGCCATAATATTTATCTTTTGACTTAAAACTTGCATATGAGTGATTCAGTTTGTTTTAGAGCACGAGGTTGTTGATACTCAACAGATCGAAGTATCTCTTATTAAAAAGGACTCAAAATGTGACTTTTGTGGCTATACTGTTGTATTTCAGGTAAAGATAATCAAATTATCTCATTATTGAAATCAATTCACCTTGTCAATTTCACCATATCTGCACATGTGTTTGGTGTGGTGCATTCTACACTGGAGTCCTCTATTTAATCCCTCGAACTGAATCTGTGCAGAGCAAATTGTATTATTACACTGCAGCGAACTGTCACTGCTATGCGTGAAGAAGATAATGGTATTTCATTGGTGTATATAAACACAATAATAAACGGTTCTAGATTTTCTGTGAAAAATATTGTATTTATTTTTAATATCAGTAAGTATAAATATTTATTTCAATTTAACATGTGCATATTTTAAACGATTTACATAGATCCTACCTGTATTGAAATTAAAGTGAACGCATTCCATTCTGGGAAGCAGTGCTACCCGGAATGAAACAGATATTATATTCCGAGATGTTGTAACATTCCGGGCAGCTACAGGTAGGTGTCAACCATTGGGTTTATTGTGAAATGAAGTGGCGATAAAATATGTTCTAAATAGAAATATAAGTGCGTTAACACGTCCTCCTAGCCTTTGACGAATTTGTCAAAACGTACAAAAGCGATAATATATAAAACGAATCTTAAACCCAATTCGCATCAAACATATGTAAGGCACACCTGTTTAATTTAGTTTGAAGTAAGGATTAATGCGAGTCCTGAAGTATGACTGGAACACACACGTGTAAGGCTGTTGAGTCTCATAGTACAATTCACCAATCCAGCGAACCACGACTCCGAACAATCAAACATGTCTCTAAAACTTCACATAAAACTTGAGAAGACTTTTGTCGTGCACGATAGAATAGACACATAATGAAAGTTAAACTTTTGTAAGAGCAACACAGGACATTATTAGCTTTGATTCTATCGGGGACAGGGTTCGGTAGATTCAACGGTTTAACAAATGTAGACATTTCTATATTGATCGACGATGTCAATGGCTGTACACATTTCTCTTGGTAAATGATATAAATTAAGTTGTTTTTTTCTGATCTGTGTTCTATTGAGTATATATTTATCACTGGCTGTATTTAACAATGCTGTACGGAAGAGTCAAACCACACCTTCAGTATCTCGTGGGCGGTCAAAAGTCGCCGTGTCGCTTGGACGCCTTTGTTTAATACAATGTTATCTGGCCTGTGGGCATTAATGTAGCCCTGTGTAAACATGAGTTTTCTCATCTCGGAGACTGGTCAAAACACTAAACAATAGCTCACCGTAGATTTTTACTTGTATAACAGGGACCATATTGACCGCAGTCCTAGCTAGCTAGAGACACAGGTTCAAATCCAGGTTGAGGCAGGCAAAGTTTTTTTCTCGACATTAAAAAACAGAAAGTAAAACAAATAGAAATGCAACATGGAAGATGTTACTGATTAGAACGCGCTGGTTTATATCCAAATGGTACTTTAAAAATACGGAATTTTGGATCAGTAGAAGTAAATTTATGTTCATATAGAATATTGCTTTGGTGTAAACGTTCAAGATAATTATTTATTTTTAATCGATGTTTAACGTAACGCTGTGCATTTTGCTTCCCTAGCTTGTGAGTAAGGCGCACATAGTTTTTTACGCACCTTCTCGCGTTACATTTCATGTACAGGCAACCAGCCAAGGTGTTATCTTTAACGTCCCGTGATGTTTTACCTAGTAAAAATTATAATAAAGCCAATGGTTAACCTTAAAGTAAACAAAGCAATAAGGAAAGAGATTATACCGGTATACAGCAGATAATAACAGATGTAACGAAATAAGTGCACATGGATATATAACCAACAAAGATATGTTGTTAAGGCTTGGTATCTATGAAGATTGATGTCTTTTAATTAACAGCTACTGAAAGTTTGCTTTAAAAGTCATTAAGAGTGATCTTTGTAATTAGCTACTAATTGAGGAAACTGTCGAAACATGAGTCCTCGTTTGTCTAACAATTTGACCAGATTGGACATCTAGTGATTAATGGGAGAAACAAAAAACGGGATGGTGGTCCGTCTCATAGTGTAGTCAATCTTATGGTCAGTGTGTGTTATAGTTTCTATGCTGACATTGTCGGAACACCATACTGTGGTGGGTTGTTCATATAGCACTCACTGGCCTTAGGGCAAGGTTTTATTGGCGGCAATAAAGCTTAAGTGGACAGATTTTTTTACCTGTCGCTTGGTGGTCAGTTTAAGGCTTCATTTCACAGGTAAGGCCGGCCAGGTATTCAGGTAAACAGTGCCTAGTCTTAAAAGCGATGGCCCTGTTTTTAAACTTTACACGCTGAAGGCCAATGAATGCGGTATAAAAAGAAAAAAAGAAAAACAACCGCCATATTCAGTCGCGGATTTAGGAGGGTGCGCAAGGGAAAGAACAGAAGGAAGAGAAGGAAGAGAAGGACGAAAAGAAAAGAAAATAAAAGTAACAACATAAAAATGATAAATCTAGCTGGCGAAAGAAACAATCTACTAGCGAGATTTGTGGTTAATTTTTCTTTATGTGACTGGAAAACAACATATCCCATAACCTAAAAGAAGCAGAGCAATATTTAAAACTTGTCATTGGCATTGGGGCCTGAAATGGACTGCAGTCGTATCATGACACTGCTAACGAAATTTGTAAAAAAAAAAAAAAAAACCCAGAAAAACAAACTATGAAACAAATCGAAAACTTGTACATATCGAATATTGATTTTGGTTTTGATTATGATAGTCTCCCCATTATCGTAATTTTGACCAGACAGTTTCGCCACATAAAATAGTCCTGTTGCTAATGCGGACGAGAATTTAAAAAAAAGAAAAGAAAATTTCGATCTTTTTAACATCAGAGCTTCTGAAGCTTAGGCGGATCTCTTGTTAGGTTTTGATGCTTTAAATTTTACATGGCTACCACAAACAACTATCTTTAGCTTTAAGACTTTACAGTGTTTTTAATAATACGCACGTCAGTACTGCGTTGTTTTGTCCAAGATTCATTATCAAAGATCTCTTCACTAGAGTTGTATTATTGTTCCCTGAAAAGTCAAAACAAAATGTTTTCGAAAATCTGATTTCTGAAAATAAACAATTTAAAAAAAATGTTCATTATAAAAATGAACCAATGTTTTCCTTATAAAAATAAGAAGAACAAATCTAAACAGTCTTATTCCAGGTCCTATAAAACTGAGTTATTTTTTTCACGACATTTCTTTCTCATCGTCGTTTTAAATTTAAAAAAGTTTTAATTCTTAGATTTAAATGTGGGAGACAAGTTTGCTAATTTCATTGAAAAGCAGAAATGCCCAAAGATGTGCGGTATATTATCAAGCTGCATGTTTGTTCAATTACTGGAAATTTATACGATGATCCGGTGTTTAAAATGTACACAATTCATTAGTTTCCTTGTGTTGTTATTAACAGCGGTTTAAGATTAACCATTGCCGTTAATACCATTTATTCTAGGTAAAACATCACGTGACGTTAAAGATAACACGTTGGCTGATGGCCTGTACATTGTATACAAGCAACGAGAGACTGTACGAGAAAAGCCAATCGTGCACCTAATTCAACAGCGGGCAAAACTGATACCAAACTTAACTTGCATCTCAATCCCCACAGAATAATATTTAAGCTGGAACAAATCTGCTTCCCACATGGATAAAAGCCACCTGTGACAGTGGATAAAAGACAAATTGACAACAAAAGAAACCCGGGATTCAAGTAGGGTATATTTGGGTATTTCCAACACCGCACAAACCAAACCAGTGTGATCTCGATGTGGTAGCAGTGGAGATAAAATAAGTCAAATCATTTACAAATTTAAATAACATAAAAGACTGATCAAAAGTTAAATCTTTATTTTAATTTCCGACAAAATGTGATCTCAATATGGTAACAGAGGAAATAAAATAAGTCAAATCATTCACAAATTTAAATGATAACATAAAAGACTGATCAAAAGTTAAATCGTTATTTCAATTTCCGTCAAAATATCCTGCACTTCTTCAGCTTTCTTGTTCGTATCTATAAAGATAACGTTAACCCCCTTTAAGGTTTGTAGATTTAGAATAAAGAGACCAGCGAAAATGTATGCACTTAAATGACATGGTTGCTTGATCGGATTGTCACACGGGCGGGCTGGTAAAACCAGGTGGAATATTTGGTAGGTCGAGTTCCCACTGTGTCAGGGAGCAGCATAGTAGAGGTATTGATGCAGACTTGGTCGTGGAGTATCCAAGACACAGCGTGCTTCCTCAATTCGCTCCATTTGAGTTTCAGAAATATCTTGATTTCAAAGCTCTGTGGTGTTGTTAGGAAAATCGCTCACCTCCCTTTGCTTCTCTGGGACAGATGTATCAGATTTGCCCCTCAAACGTTCCCAGGTTCGCTGAACCCGTTCCCCGCTGTCATCTACGGGCAAGATTGTTTGTTAAGGGATTAATTAAAAATTGTTGACCGCTCAGTGTACCAAACTTTCACAGTAGTTAAAATGAGGATTGCAATAGCTTTTACCAAGATGACGATGAAATCAACATAAGGATTTTGACCTTTGGCTAAAATTTAAATAATTTTAAAGATAAGAATTTGCGATACCAGATGGGCGCTGTCGCACTAAAATGATAGAAAAACTATTTATTTTGTATATTTTGGAAAAACGCTATCTTAGATATACCATATAACATGGTAGTGAGGTATCCACGCAGTTATACGTTAAGCAGCCTTCAACTGGTCGTTCCTCATTTAGGCCTACGAACAGGATAATAATGTGAACTTTTGGAGAGATGCACCGTTTTACACAAACCCTCAATATTGATCAAATCTGCAAAGTTTATGTCCAGGACACTATTTTAACAGGCAGTTATATACAGAAATAGAGTAGGCTACACTGTGTTCATGAAATGGCTATTTTTTTTACTATAGAAACATCACACGATTACAATTCTAGATCGCTATTTTTACTTTTCTATTAATTCCCCTTCTGCGCCTTGATAACATTCAAATTAATTATCCCTCCGTCTACTTCCGATGGAAAATAGGCCAACCGTTCAGTGCCATTTATGCCTCAATAAACCCGGTTCAATTTTACAAACTAAACAGGTGTGGGTTACCGTGACTTGGAATTATATATTACATACGCCCATATTTACCAGAATTCCGCTTTCTTTTCCCGACCAAATGCAAGCAAAATACCTTTTAAATGGTTTTGTTCTTCCCATTGTTTAGGACCTTTCATTCGTATGATCTCTTGTGGTTTGAGGTTTGTTCAATACACCATTTTGTTTTTCCATAGCTGTAGAAATGCTGTAAGTTGTTATCATGAGTGTCTGAAGAAAATAGAGTGGGGAAACTTTTGTTATTCGATATGGTTTTAAGCCGTGATGTACGACTAGACTATGAAAAGAGTCTAGATTGAGGCATCTATTGAAAGCAAGACTGGAACAACATTACTGGCAAATGTTATTTTAACGTTGTTTCTGTAACGTTACATGCGGGTTGGCTATACCAAGTGAAGGATTTAACTGCTTTCTGACACGTGACATCCGATCTACCCCGCGGACAAAACTCTGGCTCAAATCTGGCACAGGTCAGTGGACAGTTCTCGAGTAAATATTAGTCCTACCGACAAAATCTGTCAAAATGAATTCATTATCTTTCTTCGGAGTTGTTACTATACTTTAAAATCTGTCAGTCGTCTGAATTTTCACATGAGCGTGTCCATTCTCAATATATAGTCCTTTTTGGTATGAAAGTCAAATAAGATATATCTATGTTGATGATAACAACGTATGAGCTTTAATAGCTTGAGCAACATAAACACGTCGCATTTAACGGTACTGTCAACACTGAGCGCTTCTGACCAGTTTGATCAACCGATACCTGTTACTGTGACTATAGAAGGATAGTAGATACAGTGTCCGATATATCAGAGGGACAATACAAGAGAGGCTAGTGGAATGCAGACTTCGCCCATATCACATGGAACAAGTGTCAAATCTGTGACTATTATAAAAACATCAATTGGCTACTTCTCTGAATGTTCGCTTTTCTAAAGAGCGTATCACAACAAAGACTTTATACAGCAGGACTTATACACAGCTGAACCTTGGTCGTGCGATGGATAGGTCTAAACGATGTGCAGGCAGGTTTTTTAAAAGAAACTAAGGCGATTTGTGTAGTGGTTGGAGCATACACTTGTATTTGAAGGGCCCCTGGCCATGGCTTAGTGGTAGCGAGTTCGCTTCCTAATTCTACTTCAATTTACCGTTTACAGATTCGAGCCCGTCTGTCGTCTATCATGTACATGAGTGAGTCACAGGATTTGGCTCTGGTCATCGATGTTTCCTCCCGGTTTTCCACCGTAATAATACAAGGAACAGTGTGAAGTGTACAATCCGTCGTCATATAAGTGGAATACCTTTGAGTACGACATTAATCACCAACCAAACAAACAAACTGTATTTGCAAAATTCCAAAACACAGGAATGAAAAATAATTATCTCAATATTATAACACACGATGTGCCTTCGGCAATCGCAAGGTTGGGATTTACTAGGTTTCTTCCCGGTTTTCCAACGTAATTAGGCAGGAACAGTGTGAAATGCACAATCCGTCGTCATATAAGTGAAATACCATTGCGTACGACGTTAAACTCCAATCAAACAAACGAACATTATTATTATTCTATATGAATAATTAGTTCTGAACTACTATAAATTTGATGGTTTTATAAAAGTATCAAAATATCATATTTAAAAGTTATTATTTTTTTAAATGAGTGAGCTTAAAACTCCAGAGTAGAACATTATGTCAGTCTTTAACGCAATGACAGCTTTGGGCAACTCACGTGACCATACATACATTAATCTAAGTCCCATTGATAAAACTTTTTTGTACGTTTTCAAATTCATTAACAAAAAAATTATTTAAAGCCATTAATTTCTCATTCATGCTGTCCTATTTAAAAAAAAAACTTATTTAGAAATTAGCTTGAAGTGATACATCTACTGGTTGGTTGAATGGAGCCTTTGTTCAGAACATTGTGCTACGCTTCAATTCATTTGCATTTTCGATGTTTTCAAGTTTCAAAATACATGTATTGTGTTAAGTTATTCGTGTGTGAAGTAACAAATTAACAAATTAAGGAATAAGTTATCTCTTATTTCACTCTTTTCCTTTTTCAATTTGTTCGGTCATGAGAAGAACAAAGAATTATGCAATGTGTATAGGAATGAAAAGGATATGGGTTAATGCATCTCTTTGTCGAACACCCTTCACTTTATTTGTAATCTTAATTATACAGTTTTACGATGGGATTTATTTTAATTAATACGACATAAAACCATTCATCCAGTTAATAATAGATTCGTGTGAATATGCTTGCGACTTAACACCTTGTGGTTTATATATATTATGAGGTAATTTAAGGGGTCAATGGAAGTGCTCTCGGCTTGTTGTGACTGAGGTGGACTAGTTTGTTATTTCCGGATGAAGCTGTCCTAGATTAAACTAGGGAGATTAGAGTTATACCTGTTAATACCCCCACGTGAATTGTGGAAGCATCGTAAATCTGGGTTCGTGGATAAGATTGTGTCATCCTCAAGGTAATTCATGGTTGAGGGATACATTTTTCGTTCGTGATTGTTGGAGTAATTCTTGGTAAATTGATTAGTTTGTTCCGTTACAAAAGGTGTCTTGTTTAGTGGATAAGTTAATCCTGTATTCAAAATTATTCTTGGCTGTGGAATTAGTTTATGCTATCTACTAGGAAATTCTTAGTTGGTGGGCTGATTTCTGCATTCTTCAAGGTTATTTTAGATTGCTGGGTTAGTTTCTGCTGTCTTCGAGGTTATATTTGGTTGATGGGTTAGTTTCTGCTGTCTTCGCAGTTATTCTAGGTTGGTGGGTTAGTTTCTGCTGTCTTCGAGGTTATTCTTGGATGGTGGGTTAGTTTCTGCTGTCTTCGAGGTTATTTTTGGTTGGTTGGTTATTTTCTGCTGTCTTCGATGTTATTTTTGGCTGGTGGGTCAGTTTCTGCTGTCTTCGAGGTTATTTTTGGCTGGTGGGTTAGTTTCTGCTGTCTTCGATGTTATTTTTGGTTGGTGGGTTAATTTATGCTGTCTTCGAGGTTATTTTTGCTTGTTGGGTTAGTTTCTGCTGTCTCCCAGGTAATTTTTGGTTGATGGGTGCTGTCTTCGATGTTATTTTGGCTGGTGGGTTAGTTTCTGCTATCTTCGAGGTTATTTTTGGCTGGTGGTTTAGTTTCTGCTGTCTTTGATGTTACTCCTGGTTGATGGATTAGTTTCAGAGTATTTTGTTGGAAATTGATTAGTTTGTTCCGTTACAAAAGCTGTTTTGTTCAGTGGATAAGTTAATCCTGCAATCAAGATTATTCTTGTCTGTAGAATTAGTTTTTGCTATGTACTAGGAAATTCTTGGTTGGTGGGTTAGTTTCTGCAATCTTCAAGGTTATTTTTGCTTGTTGGGTTAGTTTCTGCTGTTTGCGAGGTTATTTTTGGTTGATGGGTTAGTTTCTGCTGTCTTCGCAGTTATTCTAGATTGGTAGGTTAGTTTCTGCAGTCTTCAATGTTATTTTTGGCTGGGGGGTTAGTTTCTGCTGTCTTTGATGTTATTTTTGGTTGTTGGGTTAGTTTCTGTTGTCTCCCAGATAATTTTTAGTTGATGGGTTAGTTTCTGCTGTCTTCGAAGTTATTCTAGGTTGGTGGGTTAGTTTTTGCTGTCGTCGAGGTTATTCTTGGTTGGTGTGAGAGTTTTTGCTGTCGTCGAGGTTATTTTTGGTTGATGGGTTAGTTTCTGCTGTCTTTGATGTTTTTTTTGGTTGGTGGGTTAGTTTATGCTGTCTTCGAGGTTATTCTTAATTGATTGGGTTAGTTTCTGTTGTCTTCGAGGTTATTCTTGGTGGGTGGGTTAGTTTCTGCTGTCTTAGAGGTATTCTTGGTTGTTGTGAGAGTTTTTGCTGTCGTCGAGGTTAGTTTTGGTTGATGGGTTAGTTTCTGCTGTCTTTGATGGTTTTTTTTTTGTTGGTTGGTTAGTTTATGCTGTCTTCGAGGTTATTCTTAATTGATTGGGTTAGTTTCTGCTGTCGTCGAGGTTATTTTTGGCTGGTGGGTTAGTTTCTGCTGTCTCCCAGGAAATGTTTAGTTGATGGGTTAGTTTCTGCTGTCTTCGAAGTTATTCTAGGTTGGTGTGTTAGTTTCTGCTGTTTTCGAGGTATTCTTGGTTGGTGTGAGAGTTTCTGCTGTCGTCGAGGTTATTTTTGGCTGGTGGGTTAGTTTCTGCTGTCTCCAAGGTAATTTTTAGTTGATGGGTTAGTTTCTGCTGTCTTCGAAGTTATTCTAGGTTGGTGTGTTAATTTCTGCTGTCTTAGAGGTATTCTTGGTTGGTGTGAGAGTTTCTGCTGTCGTCGAGGTTATTCTTGGTTGGTGCGAGAGTTTCTGCTGTCGTCGAGGTTATTCTTGGTTGGTGTGTTAGTTTCTGCTGTCGTCGAGGTTATTCTT
>JAVFBW010165522.1:0-11423 GCA_034783835.1 Mopalia ciliata
GAGAGTAAACGTCAGGCAATAAGGGGTTCTCAGACTTTTACCAGAAACACACAAAGATATTTCTTGTAATAGATATTGGCAATCATATCTGGCGTTTATAATACCGGTGATAAATCTAACATTAACGGATAATCTTTCAAACTGTACAAACCGAAGTAATATCATAGTTCTAAATAGGTTACATTAAAATCCCTTTCATCAAATTCATTGTATAAATACTTAGGAAAACTCTTCTGAATTCTTTCTACGCGGTCGTTGTGATGTTTAGTAGCAGGCGACCAAACAGTACAGAACAGTATTCTAAGTTACGTCTAACAAGAGCTATAAATTATGATTTAAATGTTTCGAGTTAAAATTTTCCACTTTGAGCACTAAACTATTATATATAATTTTTTTATAACCTAATGAATTCTTCTTCAAAAATGGGTTTTGTGTAACTAAAAGGGGTTTTGTTTAATTGATGCAATGTAACGTGTTTAGTGTTATGAAAAAGAGCACGTTTCTCCATGCATCAACATTTATGTGCCTTACAATAATTGTTTCCTTAAGATTTAACAAATTTGATCTTTCTCAGTTTTATCATTTAGTTTGTGCATACCTGTTCTCGTAATGTCGTTTTTCTGTGTAAAAAATATAAATGAGTCTACACCCTTGATCCCGAACTGTTCATTTATTTTTCAAAGTATTGGGTACGCCCGCGTCTGACCTCAGGGCGCCTCTTTCACGTAAATCTGTACGATACAGCTGGAGTGCCAGGATAGTGCATGGCACGCAAACTAGTTGAATTTGAGGTCAGTGAGCTGTACGCAACTGTCACATCACTACTGCTCGACTTGAAAATCTTGAGAATATGTAAGAACAATATTTACACTTGGACAACACTCTAAGACGTTTAGGCCGTGACCCATTAAAACCCTACCCATTATAGGTTCCAAAACAACTGTCTATACACACGCTGTTTTATAGGCCAATGGATAGGGTTTGTTAATATAACCAGGTGGGAATGTTTTGAATTAATGTACCTGACATAGTTACATGAGGAGTTCAGAAGAACACTTTTCTGACATATTTGTATTATGAAAGAAACTTTCGCCAATACACGATTTTCGGATAGGCTTACAGGAAGCTTGCATTAACTTATGTTAGTGACAGCAAACTGGCATTTTACAGGCTTATAGATACACGTCAGGTTGGTAATGTGTTCTTTTTTTAATACATTTTCTAGGTATCAACTATATATTTGGGAATACTTTTAAAGCAGAAGTATTCTCTGTCACGTGAAAGTGGTCACTTGTAGAGCAAACGTCTATCCAGTCACATGATACTGTACTCAAACATTGTAACATTTTATTCCTTACAATGTTACAATTTAGATAAATATGCATTGTTAGAATCTATATATGCCCTGCTCCCTCGTGAGGGAATTTTAAAACAAAGTCGTAGCAAAAAGTTATCTATGTATGCCTGTTGATCGGCCGTGAACTGTTGTTGTTCAAAATGTTCGAGTACTGGTCCTGCTCGCCAGTTAACAGGTATAAAGCAGTTCAGTTAAACTGCTTCCAATTATCATGCATTCTATACTTGATCGTGCATATATGTTTTCAGACTTTCGGACTGTGTGTAAATATTAAAGTTGAAAATATTAACATCGTCGTTCAAACGCCCCGAATATTTTTTGCAGATATTCTTAAAGATCTCCACGATTCTCTGATATGGAATTGACAAAGAGTGACGCAGCTAATGTGAAAGGTACAGATGGATGCTGTTCGATGCTTCGTGGGGACGCAGAGTTCAGAACCAAGTTGCTCCACACCCTATATTACTTGGCCTCGTTTAGTACTGTGGTATGTATATATAAATTGTCATTTAATAGGTCTTATTTTAATATATTTGTGTATATGTTGCTTGTGATTAGGAATATAGTTACATTTTACCAATGAGTTGCCTCTACCACTAAACACGGCGAATGCCGAATGTGTGCCAGTCTTTGATCAAATTGATCAATCTGTTCTTCTCTTTAGCTGATTATGAATTGGTTGGATGGTTGGCAGGTTGACTGACTATTGGTCAATAGTTGGCTGGTTGTTTGACTGCTAGGTGGATTGGTGTTAACTGGGTGCTCAATCGTATTTGATTTGGTGTGATATAAGGAGGTATAAAGCAATAATAAATAACCATTATTAAATCACAATTTAATTTTTGTTCGTTCCAATGTAGAGCAAAGTCAACTCATAAGTCGTAGAATAAACTGCTCTTCTGTAGATGGTCTGAATATAGGAATGAGCCATTTGCAGACTTACCCAGTATGTTTAAATGGCATGGGTGGAAGCAAATGTAGTCAAGTTTTCCTTACTTGGATATGTAATACAGCAATAAATATTTTGCACCGGTCTTTGCGGTTAGATCGCCGATATCTAAGGATTATTTACGTATAGTTACTCTGTTGAATACTTTTTTTAATTGGATTTAGGATGATTCTGCCCAAATATAATTTATTAAAAGTTAATATTTGAAACAATGTTTAATGTTAATGTTTGGCAATCAACCAGCCATCTTTAATTGTAGGCATAGACCCGAGCAGGAAGACATGCGTTATGCAGTTGTGTGGTTTCGAACCAGAACCACGGAATATTTATAGAGTAACTCATTTTAATTAGTTTCTTTGAATTGGATTTAGGGATGTGTGGTTGGATTACTTGGTCCAACATTTCTCGATTTGCAACTCATATCTGGAACTGATGTTGAACAAGCAGCTTCTATCTTCAGCAGTCAGTCAGCGGGTCACATGGCCGGAACCCTCGCCAGCAGTTTACTCTACGATCGTCTGAATAGGAACTTTCTGTTTATTATCTCCCTTGTTGTCTGCTCATTGACTACCATCTTTATACCCTGGTGTTCACTCTTTTCTGTTATGACTGGTATGTTTGTGATTCGAGGAATATCCATGGGATTATTAGATACAGGTGGGTATAATTGAGCTAATGAGTTATATATTTAACTGAATTACACATTACCGTATGAATCTTACACAATGGCTATGTAGGCTTTGGTGTGCTAGTGGAATCAAACTGCCTGTTGGATTGATGGTCGCGGAGCTGAGGGACAACATGGGGACGATCCGGTTTGTTAAAGCTTTTGAAAGCGTCTTGTCATTGTGATATTTGTATGTTTCCAGTGTTATCGATAATGGTTTCCCACATATATTGGGTGTAAAAGCCCAATCAAAAAAAAAGAACCAATTACCGCATTGATCCGTAACCACTGATTACCCACAATACTTAGCAGACGGATACGAACATGACGATAGTGTTTCACAACCTGTGTTTTCAGCTTTGGAGCTGTATGTTTCTATTCCCTACAATAAATACGTATATTATTCCCTGGTAAAAAGAGAACGGATTTCAAATTCCGGCTAGGCAAGCAAACATTTCTTATCTACAGTAGGATTAAATACATATGACGTTTTTTATTTACTAGAATAACATATACAGGTTTCGTTGTAATTGAAAAGCGAAACAATAAAGATTAGCGAAAAAATATTATGATTGCTGGTCCGAATCATTTTGCTTACTATAAATGTCATGTTCACTCTTATTATACACCTTGCCTAGGTTAATTATTTGTAATCACAGTATCCACAACTACGAATATACGACCCCCCACCCCTCCCCCTGTGTAGGGCCTCAGTCCGTCTGTCGACCAGCACATGAGTGTCAGACGATGCGTCGAAGTTTCCTCCCAGTTTTCCAAAATATTAGGCCATAAAGCATGAATAATCGGAAATGGACAATCCGTTAAATGTTCTTGAATACGACGTTAAACCCAAGTCAAACAAACAATCGATTCCATTGTATTCTCTTGTGTTATTGAGGCTAGCGTTAATTATCCCCTTTGTTTATACTTTGACAGGATGTAACGCTGGTACAGTGGAGATATGGGGCAAAGACAGCGGACCTTACATGCAGGCTCTACATTTCGCTTTTGCTGTGGGTGCCATGATATCTCCCCTCTTGGCAACTCCATTCCTGGCACAGATACTAGTTAGCAACAATAATTCAACATCTTCTTCGAACAATTTTTTTAGTTTTCCCTTGGATTTTGGAAATTTATCATCGCCTTTGAAATTTCTAAATAACTCGGAACAAATAAACGGTGTGCATAATTCCACAAAGAAGAACTCTAACTCTCTGTCAGTTTCAACAACCAGTAACATTCAACATGCTTATCTCATTGTGGGTATTTTGATTTTAACTACGACTCTACCTTTTGTGGTTAAGTTTAGCAAAGCAAGAAAGATTAGAACTGTCAAAAAGAGGCGCAACACATTAGTCAATTATTCAAATCCACTAAGTTTTACTATGAAAATTTTCTGTCTGGCTTGCCTTGGAATATTTTTTCTCTTTTATGCTGGTAGTTGTGATTGCTTTTCTGCGTTCCTTATGACATTCGCAGTTCAACATTTGCGGTGGTCGAAACGAAATGGACTGCTTCTGACAACCGCTTACTGGGCTGCCTTTGCCACCAGCAGAGGTCTGGCGGTCATTATAGCTAAATTTCTATCACCAGATACAATGCTATTAGGGAACTACACAATCATGATCGGCGCTATTCTGGGTATAATGTTTGGATCGAATAATAGTGAATTAGCGATGTGGGTCTGTAGTGTGCTCGTGGGCTTATCCATATCGTCGTCGTTTCCTGCAGCATTTACCTGGACAGAGCAAAGGTTGTTTAAAGTTTCAGGTAAACTGTCAGCATTCTTCATATTGAGCGCGTCGATTGGCGCCATGACCCTTCCTGTATTGCTGGGTTACTTATACCAAGAGCACTCTAAACTGTGGTTCCTTTATATAATGTTAGGATCTGCTATTGTTTGCATCAGCGTTTTTATTATATTAGTTCTAATGGTCAAATGCAATCAGCTGAAGTCTCCAGACTTTGAACAAGACGACGCAACGGATGGGGCAGAAATGACTACGGAAGAAGAGTGCCTTGGTTAAAGCTAACAAATGATGCTGACACATAAAATATGGCGACAGTGGCAGTATGGTGATGACAAGATTATCGCACTGACTTTGTGTCATGTGTGATATATGACAAACCAATCCGATTTCTGATATCGGAATTAGAAATATGGAGATATTTCGGGAACACCCCTGTTTGAATGTGTTGAGGTACTTGATACCTCACAACAAGGAAAGCACAGGGCGCTTATCAGGGGTATATTACTTTCTAGGAATGTTGGGATCGTTCTTAATGTTTCAAAGGAGTTTAAGTGATGCTCCGATAAGCCGGAGCGATTATCTCGGTCACTTGAATTTACGTGTATTTTATAGTGTTCTGGCACAGGACCATTTCACTATAAAATGAGTCTTAAGAATGTTTAACTTGTCACCTTATGTCTTACTACACTCTTAACACACATTCGAGATCAATTAAAAATACATGTTAATCTTCCTTTGTCACATGCTGGACTTAAAAAAACATCTTATTGATGTCCATCATATTAAAAACCAGAGTTTGTAGTAAGCTCTTTACAAAAGATGTCTCTCTATATGTACAGCTGATATGAGCAAAGAAGTGGTCAAATATTGACGTAGACATTTATTTTATTAGGGTGGGGATATCTTTACACGCAACCGTTTATTGTTATAAATGTTTTATTGCTTAATTTGACACATCAAAGACTTCACAAGAATGTAAAATTGTTTCGTTATACAGATATGAAATCCATATGGTTTTAATAAGTATCTATGTACAGTTTACTTAATATGAAAATATGAACACAGAAAACATAAATATATTAAACGTGATGCATATGAATTATTACAAAATATATATATACAGATATTGTGAAAGTACTGGCACTAATGGTTACATGTCCCCATTTTAATGTTGTCTTACCATCTGAAAGAATCCTTATCCTTGATATTTTATTGCAATGGCTCGATAAAATGCACAATTGTTAAAGACATACGGGTGGATGTATTATTAAAATTATCCTTTTCTTGGCGACAGACAGTCTTACAGTCCCCAAAATGTAGGCAATAACTACTACATCCGC
Organism: Mopalia ciliata; assembly: GCA_034783835.1. NCBI lineage: Eukaryota > Metazoa > Mollusca > Polyplacophora > Chitonida > Mopaliidae > Mopalia > Mopalia ciliata. The sequence continues at coordinate 6,065 of JAVFBW010165522.1, forward strand.
TGTGCTTTTTCATATCACACCAAAACGTCAAGAACGGGAAATGATATTATTGTCGAGACATACTCACGGTGTATCTGTTAATTGCATGATAATATCTACTATGTAAAGTTTAATCGATAGTCATCTCACTTTTTGTCTGTTACCCACCCCTGGTGACCCACATCCATACACATTTTGGTGAGAAAATCTACAGCAACTTTGACACGATATGTGGTCATGCCCAGAACTTGAACAGTAAACGAAAACCCATAGAGGACACCACAGATCAATCCATAAGCGTTTACTTTACTGTGACCCGTTGACGTGTACCAGTACAGCACGCTCAGACAACACAGCCAAACACCATTGGCTGAGAGGATACCAAGAACAGCTTTCAGTCGCAGTTTGCGCAGTCCAATTGTCATATTCTCAAGGTTCAATCCTAGATTTACATCAATACCCAGAAAAATTTCCTTTATTTGAGTCCAGAATCTGAACTCATCCTGCTGCTCGTAATTGCCCTCTGACATAGGCGAGAATACGCTTCTGGCGCTTTCTGTGTCACCTGTCCTGGCAGCTCCTGAAATGAAGTGGATGTACAAACCAACATTAAATCTTTATTTATTATGTGCCAGGGTAAATTGTATCTCTGAATTATGGGTGACAAGTTCTCTCAGTAAAATCATTATCTTGCTAATAGTTGACCTATTCTCGCAAATTTATAAATCACTTAAAACGGAGCGCTAAAGACGTTTTACCGCAGTAACTTGAAACATAAACCTACCGGTCTTCTTTGCCTTCTTCTTTCTCTTTAATTTACGCCGGATCGGAAAACATGAAATTTTTGGCACCTTCGCTTTTTGCTGCAATAAAAGAGACATATTTGTTTTGATAGCTGTCTATTTGTGGGTAATTTTGTCATGGGATAATTAGCCGGACGTAAGAACCTACTAGAAATATTTCGACGATGAATAATCATTGAAGCTTGTTGTTACTGACTTTACAATGGTAATGCCATGAAGAACTGATGATGTCACGTAAAACGCATACTGAAGTCACAAAGCAAATTAAGTTTTTAACAGTATATTGTTTGTCAATACACCGGTCTGTAGCTATATTCTGACGTGTATTAACACTGTAAGGGACTTAAGACAACTGGCGCTATTAGCAGCCATGAAAGACAACTCTTCACTTCACTCAAGGTCTCTGTATGTCCGTGTATTATAAAGAAACGAGCTTAATGGAAATGTCGTGAACATTTGTTTTCTGGATTTTTTTAGTTATCAAGTAAAATAGTTAAAGAACATTTTAAAATCTTTGTGGTGGTAATGTTTGACCATGGTTCTGCTGCACCAGAAAGGTGTGTGAAAGCGGCCAACGACAAATCATACATAATAAATTGGTACTTAATTAGTAGTTTAAAATGGTTTGTTAATGGCACAACAGTCCACCTCATCATGTGTGGATTAAAGTTAAATAGGGTGTTCATGGCGGTTTAGTTACATTTAGGGGAACTCTCTTTGAATATTATATTCCAGAAAGTCCGTTATAATTTTGGAAATAGTTTATGGACATATTTACTCACATTGTCTCTGGTTCCCCAGCTCTGGTCCACGATGTTACATATGGCATATATTGGCAGGAGGATATGCATTGCTGGGAAGAACAACATGTAAGACAGACCATGTAAGAGAATCCAAGTTTCTCTGGGGTGGAGGAGAGCAGCATAAATCAGACTCGCCATTAACATTATAAGGATGTAATGTTCTTGAAACTGTACATTTCCTTCAGCAATATCTGAAACAGGAGTAAAACATGTTATATAGTGGTTATAGAGGATATTTCTCGATTACATTGTAACATCACTATTAGAGAGTTACAGCTCCCGTTGAGCTGATCCCATTGACCTTAAATGAAACAAGAAGTGAGTCTGTTTGTGAAGTCTTTGTGTAGCGTTCTGTGATTGTCTGGTGTTTCCTGTGTCATGGTTGCTTGTTGTCAGTGGTATCGATGGTGGTTTACTTCAAGCATTAGGCCGGCACGCCCCAATATGAGTGAAATAAAGCTTTGATACAGTGTAAAACATCAATCAAGCAGACACCATGTCTCACCTTTGCCACAATGTAAGTAGGGGTACCTGACAAATACTAATGTGTAGCCTAGTCATCATCAAACCCAACTTACAGTCACACGAATACCTTAATTTTGTAATAACTCTTCAAACAACCTGGTTTTACCAAAACAGGGGTTCGTTACCCACAAAAGAATGAAATATACGAGATGGAGAGTGGTTTTGAGAACTAGTAAGTATAGTTACGTTTGTATTTAGTGTGTAATCATTAATTTAGTTTATGAGTGCAACGCAAGTTTTCTCAATTTGTTCTTATTGAAGTGCGTTTATAAGGTGGTTGGTTCAAGGTCGGTTTAAGATAAGAAAAAAAGGAAAAAAGAAATGCAACAAATTTCTTTTAAAAAGATTAAATAAAAAATCCGCCTTTTAAGTAAATACTTCTTATCCAGCTTGACGAGCATAAATATATTTGGGTAGAAGTAGCATTTTATATTAGAATATGAGAAATTCCAGTGTCTTTATAATATGTCCGTCATCTATAGGTTGGGAATGTTTGTTGTGTGCGGGGGTTATTTAGTTCGAGTGGCTCTGTCGTTTTGCTTCTGATAATGCCTGATAGCCTTGACCAACAGAGAGTAACACAAAAACTATCATCTGAGCCTCTTGGACAACTCTCATACCGAATAAAATCAAAAACATGTTCACCACTGGGGATTGATTAAATCTGTAATATGTTGATTGACGCAAAATCAAAACTACTTCTTTAAAAAAACACATCTGATCAAAATGACTCAAAATGTTCTTTCTGGATAAGTGCTTCAAGTAGAAAAAGAAACTTTAACGTTAACTTTTGTTAAAATTCTGGTCATTTTGTCACAAATCGGCAGAAGATCAGGCTTAATCCCCAATATATGCATGCAAATGCCTATTTTATGATTTCCCATGCTCTTTTAGCATATAACGGCGTCATAACAAAAGTTTGACCGCGTTTGGTCGTGTTCTATCATGTGGCCAGGGATATCCAACAAACTGCAACACAGTAGAACAAATGTTGGTTCTTGTTGTACAACACATGTTTGATCTTGTAGAAGGGCCTTTATTTTATCCATCTTTTGAAATGTGTAGGTATAAACCTAAACAATCATCTCTATTGACATGCAATACAAGTCCGCTAGCTGAATTAATTGTTTAACTAGTTTGGTATTTCACTATCGCTGGGGCTTTCACGTACCAGTAGCCGCCCAGACCAGTTATTTGGAATCAGTAGTTTAAACATTTATTTATACTAATCCGAACCTGCGATATTTTTCTATAGTTATTTTTTTGTATGCTTTTTTCGCTTATTTCAAACAAAGTCCAGTATGTAATCAAGTTTATTGCTATTTATAAATTTGATAAGCGTTTGATGCTTGGGATTGGAGCCTGATTCAAAGCCACTTGCGTTTTAATTATGGTGAAAGTTGAGTATGTTTTTATTACTTACCACGAATAACGTCCTCCATAATATATATTCCTCCGCCTATTACCACAATAGCTATGTTAACTGACAGGAGCATGAGGAGAATAAACGTGACGATTGTCTGTAATTTGGGATACCTTGACACACAGACTAAGGTATAGAGAACGAGGATGATGCCGTACACGGGTGTGGTGATATGAAATGGTATGGACAGCACCATATCAAGGCCCGCCGTCAACATGATGATTGTAGAACCAGGAGAGAGTAAAACCACCACAAACATTTGAAGCATGTAGAGAATGTACATCAGTGAGAAACATGGATTCTGGACAGAGAGACTCCGCAGGTTCTTCGATACCAGGATGGTATTAGCCATGTCAGACAAAATCCATCGGCGCCTTTGCTTTAGGAACTCGTCAAATTTGTCGGGGCAGTGCGTAGTGTTAAGACTGGTCGACACGTATTTGAGTCGCCATCCTTTCATCATCATCAGTGTACACATCCACCTGTCTTCACCTGTACAGATCCCAAACAGATCATTAATGTAGCAATTCTCTTTGTGGGATTTATAAATATTTCGAAACAAACTATGAATGCTAGTTGAATATATTATTGTTGGCTTACAGTGGGTTTAACAACAAAAACAATTCCTCTTCATCAAGTGGAGTATTTGTCTGAACTGACTTGTTCCTAGTTATGGCAAGCAAGTATCTCATGGAAATGTTCAAATTAATCAAACAGAAAAGAAAAGAGTACCATAGAAAATTCAAAAACTTCATAATATCTTCAGAACACACCTTTACAAAAGACTAGAACAGTAGCTGAAAAGTATTTGTATTAGCTATAATATAAACTATAGCTGGGTAGACGTTTTAATTATCTTAGACTTATGTCCCCCAAAAGGGTATGGCCAATTACTGTTTTATATCAGTTAATATTTAAACTATTTACCTGTGTCTTTTATGAATACATCGAATGGTTTGTCTGTGGGTTTTTCGTACTCAACCAAGGCGTGCTCTAGAGCTTTTGCCCGGTATAAGCTGAAACATCCCGGACAACACATCACAGAACCAATAACATTCTGGGCGCTCTTTATCATCCAAAAATCTGTTGAAAAATTAAAAATAAGAGATCAAGAAACGTTATAGCGGTTAAATAATTTCTTCGAACGGCGATAGTTAAGAAAATATTAAGAACTTTCCAGCATTATTGAAATGCTTAACATCTTGACTGTGCTAGTGTCAATTAATATTGGACTACACTGTCGCCATATGATCGAAATACCCTTAAACACGGTGTAAAACACCAATCAACCAATGAATCAATCAACCTTTACCATGGTAAGTCACAAAAGCTTACCTTTAGCATATTCGAACATCTGGAACCAAACAATAGGACCATTTTTCTTGCCAACAGGGCACGTCCTTCCACAAGCCCCACCTAATCGTTTGTCGTGATTACAAGTTTCAAGCACTGACATCAAACTGGTGTCTTTAAACTCCATGTCAGCATCTGTAGCAAGAATATAGGTCTGGTCATCTATCAAGTCATCATCTGTGATGTCATAACGTTCATCATCCACTGTAGTCCCTGAGATTGCGAACACGTTCTGGATTAGATCTGGCTGAGATGGGGTGTGAGGTATACTGGGCGCCGCCTCAGAGCACTGTTCGCATGTGTCCTCTATTACTATCGATATGGGCGATTGAATTGGAGTACTTGCTCTTGGAGTCATCATGACTTCACGGTCACCACCTTCTGACGATTGTTGCAGTATTGTGTGATCGCCCATTGAGTGGGCCTCGTCTCCTTGGTATGCAGAATTCGTTACACCACCAGGTTCAACAGAG